>PVKH010002985.1:0-25864 GCA_004027955.1 Chaetophractus vellerosus | reverse complement strand
AATATTTGTCTTTTGTATCTGGCTTATTTTCAACATGGTGTATTCAAATCCATGTTGTAGGATGCATCAGAATTTCATGCCTTTTTATAACAGAATAATATTCCATTTCACTATGCACTCATCTGTTGATGGACATACGGGCTGCTTCTGTCCCACGTTCCCTTTCTGATTGGACCCCAGAAGTGTTTTTATAATTTTCATTCAGTTCAGACACGTGTTAAGGTCCCTGAAACTTCCCCTTTTAACCATAGATTATTTAAAATTGTAATTTTAATTTCCAAGTATTTGGAGATTTTCCAGAAAATTTCATTATTGTTTCAGGTTTAATTTCATAATTGTCTGTGAACATACTTTATATGACTTTTATTGTTTTATTTGTTAAAGTTTCTTTTATGGCTTGGGAAATGGTCCCATGTGGTAAATATTTCATTTCCATACATAAAGTATATCTATGTATCCTACTCTTGTTGGACGGAATGTTTTAAAAATATCAATTGTTTAAAGTTGGTTGATAAAGTTTTTTAAATATTCTACATCTTTACAAACATTCTGCAACTTATCTTATTAATTACTGATAGCAGAGTGTAGAAATCTACAATTATAATTGAATATGTATCTAATTCTCCTTTCATGTCTATCAATTATTGCTCTCTATAACTATGTGAATATATGTTTAGGTTTATTATGCCTCAGAGAATTCAACTCTTTAAAATCATGTAGTGTCTCTCTTAAACCCCGAACTCTTCCTTGTTCTGAGGTCTACTTGGTTTGATATTAATATATCTATTCCAACTTTTTAAAATTAGGGTTTGTATGGCATAACATACATTCATGAATTTTTCACCTATCTGTGTCTCCACATTTAAAGTGGATTCCTTGCAGAAGCATATAGTTAGGTCTTGCTTTTTTTATCCAAACATTCTCTATCACTGAATTGGTGTGGTTATACCTCTTGCCTTTAATATTTTTATTAACACAATATACATTATGCTTATTGCATCTGTTCTTTGTTTCTATTTTCTTCTGTTTTTTTGCCTTCACTTGGGTTAATTGAATACTTCTAGGATTATATTGACCTCAAATATTATCTTTTATTTTTAACATTTTTAAAACTTTTATTGGTAGCCCTAGGCATTACATTAAACACTTTCAATAAATCAGAGACTACTTTCAGTAGTATTATACCACATAATGCATAGTGAAAATCTTTTAATAGCATATTTCCAGTTTCTCCTTCCCATTCTTTGTATTAGTGTTTGCAAACATCTCATTTTACATATTAGATAAACATACAATTATTGATATTCTCCCTTATATAGCAGTTGTCTACAAACTAATTGTAATAAGATAAACTATTTTTCATTAATTTACCCTATTTTATTGCTATTTTATTCCTGCATATGCCTAGCTTTCTGTCTAGTATCTTGTTCCTTCTCTCAAGAACTGCAAAGACTTAAAGATTTTACCCACTTCCAATGTAACTTGGGATCCTGCCACAGTTTCATGAATGGTGTTGTAAGACAACTCATTTATTTCTTACAGCACAGTTGGCAGCAAGAGCTTCATATTCACTTTGAACATGTGTTTATGCCGATGTTGATCAAATAGTGATTTGTGTCATAGCTGAGGAACCCAGGCTTAGGAAATGCTGAACTTATCAAGGGGTTGCTACCAAACCCACCCTATCGTGCTGTGTACAAGTAAAAAAAAATCTCCTGGAGATTTCCCTTCCTAAAATAATATTCAAAACTTCATTGTGTCATGGCTATGTTTTATTTAAATGATTAAGAGTTCATACTTATTCAGGATTGACTTTTTAAGTAAGGTAAATGAATTCAAGTTAAATTTTAGAGGACATAATTGAAACTTGTTTCTGTGTCCATTAATTGTTTCTCAGATAGTTTTCATTAAATTACATACTTAAAAACTCAGGAAAATGCATATCTGACAAATCAATCGATATAATTTATATCAATTGCATAATCTTTAAATGAGGGAACTACTGTCCAGAAATGATAAATGATTTGCCTGATTCTGCAGTGTGTCAGTGTTAAGTAATGCTAGTTTACTAGCTCAACCTATAGATTCCCTAGCGCCATCTATAGAATTCTTTTCAATAACTTGAAATGGGTGATCTATTTTAATCCATCAATCTCATTTAAAAATATCTGGTCACGTAATATTTAACTTTTTAAACACACTCCAATAAAAATAATTTGTAAATATTTTACAAAATCACTGAAAGGCTTTACTGCTACCATTTTATTTAAATTTGCAAAAAAGCCAGCAAGATGCTTATCAAAATTAATTTGAATTTTAAAATATCACTAAAATAATTTACAATTTAACTCTTAAGTAAAATGGTATTTTATGTATATGCTGCAAAACGAATACTCAATTATTAAAATGAATTATTAGTAGTGTTAGCACAACTATGGGTTTGGCCTTGCATGTTTACAAAGTTTTCATCATACTGGGTATAAAATCACAATGCCTGCATTTATTTTGTCTGCCAGTTCAATTACTCAAAAAATGCAACATTAAGATATCTTCCTCATAGGTTTTTTGTGAAGATTAAATGAATACAAACACAAACACACACAGGTTTAGAATAATATCATGCATATAAATGACCACAAACACAAGCTATCATTCTTATTTTATTAATATTAGATATAAATATATCATATTGAGAAACTCACATCATAAAAGAATGCTTGTGACCAAATCCATTTAAATAGGCCTCCTGAGAAATATATGCAAAGGTTAATGACAATCTTAAAACAATAAGGTTGGTTATACTAGCTTAAGCTTATGATATATGGGGATTTAGTGGTTTAGGATGGGTCTTTTTCCGATATTTTGGTCTGGTTTGTTTTGTTTTCTTTATGTTCTTTTCATACTATTGCTTTTCAGGATTTTTATGTATCTTTAAATTTTCAGTGGAATGACCACACAAATTTGAAAACAGTGGAAGGAACAGAATTTCATAATATATGTGTTTATATAGAATGTGTTCAGTAACATCATGTGCATAATAGATGTAATTTAGTTTGCACATTTGCAATGAGTGCAAAATAACAATTTTACTAATATTTTGAATATTCAGCTTATTATTTTAACTTCCAATATGTATAATGAAAGGTTTAGATAATTTTAATATATTCTACTCAGGATATCTCAAGTAGATTACAGCTTTAGATTTTTCTAGGCACATTTTGTACAGATGTTCATATAAAGAGGCTGGTGCACCCTTAAATGAATATTTAAGAATACCTTCCAGATCTCTGGGAAGATGAAAAGTAAAGAACTAACTTTGTCAGCTTGACAGTTTCAAAAATCCATCATCTGACTTCTGCAGAGAAACCTTATACAAGAGACTGAACCAATTAGCCCTGTCACTCACAGACATCTAAGTACAAAATGGATTTAAGGTTAGAGCTCTGAGAGTTCAGATTTTATGCTTGACTTAAATGGTATGTCTTGTGGAGCAATTCTCCATGAGTGACTCTGGGAATCTGTGGCACATTGCTGGCAATGTGACTGGTGTTTGGCAAATGAGGAGACTTTTTGGCATGAAAGAAATGTTGAATGTTCTGTTTTGTTCCTTCATTTGAAGAACAGAAAAGGGCCCTAGAAAATTGTCAGAGTTTAATTTTACATCATTTTTCCTTCTTACATAAATACTAGTTCAGTTACATAGCAGCAGTTTGAGAGTAACAAGACCAAAGAATGTGATATTTCTAGTTAAATGTGAAGAAACAATTATTCTCAAAAATTATACTCGAACAAATATTGAATAAAGTTAGGAAACCTGGATCGTAATCAGAAATATAACACAAATTACCTGTGTGATCTTTGATGAGCAATAGAGTCATTTTGTTCACCAGTATATACAAATGGAACATGAGGACAATAACTAAGTTATCCCCAAGTTTCCTCTAGTAAAAAGCAAAAACAAGATAAAAAAAAATAAAAACTGTAACTACTCATCAAGTCTTAACTGCTTCTTTCCTCAACTTGTTTTCATGCATTACTGTGTGAACGTTTAAAAAAAGAAAGAGCTAATTCAGCTCAGTTTTAAATTGAAGCTGAAACCTCTGAGCTGATGTGGAAGAACTTTAACAAACAATGAAAATATGTTAAATTGACGTCTTTGGTTTCTTCAAGAACATCATAACAAAGTTATTTTAGGGGGAAAATTGACGATAATTTGTTGTAAGTTTATATAAGCGTTTGAACCTATAATAATGTTTTACTTCTGAGAAATATATTGAATCATACAGAAACAGCACAATTAAAAGAAAACACATATGGGTTAGAACACAAGGACAGAAGATATTTGCTTTTCATCCACATAGAGTTTTATGTAGTTAATTGAATCTTCAAAAGAACAGTCAAAATATATTGAAAAAATTACTCAGTTTGAGTGTCTTTACTCAAAAAAGTTCTGAATGATTGTTTATGAAATCGAATGGATTGGAAATCTGAATTAGATGAAGATGTTTAGATATACCTTTCCCCATGAAAATGAAGAGTATTGTTTTTGAAACCTAGGGGTTCAAGGTTAATCAGGATTTTAAATGAACCATGATATGTGAAATATTGAAAAATTGAAATAGAATGATTTCATCTAGATATCCTATACATTTGAGCACTGAATATTATGATCATTATCACAGACAAATTTTATGTAGTCAGCTAAAAGGAAACAGCCTTTTGATGAAAGCAATAATGAATTTTGACAGTGGGCAATATCATAGGTAACATCTTGTATATTTAAAGCTGAAAGGAATCATCATCTGTCCTAATGAGGTAAAGATTAAAAGGTAACCCAGATGGTGACCCCTGTATGATGTTATGAATGTTTGCTTTGTAAGTTCACAACTTTTACCATACATTTATTGTTTATGTATGTTCATAAAAATAATAATATTGTGCGTTGGTGGAAAATACTTTGGTTAGTAGTAATATTTTGAGGATGCTCTTTAATCATTAGTTAAAGATGTTTGACAACAATGCAAGGTATTGGTGGTATGGTGAGGTATGAGAGCCCAGTATGATGTTATGTATGCTTGTTTTGTAAGTTTACAACTATTACTATATACTTATTCACTTATTGTTTATGTATGTTCATGTATGAGTGATATACTTAAATAAATTTTTTAAAAAAGGTAACCCAGATGGGGATTGTCTATCATCATCCTCTTGTTAGTTGTCCTAGGTGAGTCTGATCAAGTAGAGAGTAGGTGTTGGCTGCAATGCTGCTGAGATTCAGGGCTCAACCAGCATATGAACAGCCAGAAGATTTAAGTCTCTGGGACACATATTTAAGGTGCATAGTGATAATTATAGGTTCAAATAAAAGGGGCAGAAGAACCATGTGTGGAAAAATTATAAATGAGTCTGACTCTGATACATTGGGGAGATAGGTTATCATATAGTCCAAGGTAAGGCCACTGACAGGGGACCAAAAAACAGAAAGCTTACACATCTGTAAGCAAGACAGTCCCATCCATCTGCCCCATTGGATCTGGGCTCCCTCTCATTCAAAAACAGAGTGGACATCACCATTCCCAAATCCTCGTGATTGAGGAATGAACAAACACACGAGGGAATGTAACTATGGACTAAAGTACAGTAATTTTTCTAGTAATGGAAGAACTTGTAACATTGATATAAAGGTAGTGGTCACCAGAGGTTCTAAAGGAAAGAGAGAAGGAAGAATAGGTATAACATGGGGCATTTTGGCAACATTGAAACGGTTCTGCATGATATTGCAATGACAGATACAAGCCATTATACATTTTTTCAAAACCTATAAAATTGTGTAGTGCGAAGTGTAAACCATAATTTAAATATAGACCATGGTTAATAACAGTGTGTCAATATGTGTTCATCAATTTTTTCAAATGTACCACATTGATGAAACATGTTGTTACTGGGGGAAATTGTGGGAGTGGTAGGGGGTGGGGTATATGGGAATCCCCTATTTATACATACATCTAAATATATATTTTATTAGAGAAGTTGTGAACTTACAATACAATCATGAACATGTGTGGAATTTCCATATAACACCCTTCCACCAATGTACTACATTGTTGTGGAACATTTGTTAGAGATTATGAGATAATATCATCAAACTATTGTGACTAACTATGAACACAAATGCATAGAGTACATTTGGTATATTTCCTACAACAATGAGATATCCTCTCATATTGCATATAATGGCCATTATTTGAAAAAGCAGAAAACAATAAGTGCTGGAGAAGATGTGAAGGAACAACACTCCTTTACTGTTGGTGGGAATGTAAAATGGTGCAGCCTCTGTGGAAGACGGTTTAATGGTTCCTCAGGAAGCTAAATATTGACTGCCATATGATTCAGCAATTCCTCTACCTGGAATATATCCATAAGAACTGGTATCCCCAGTAGATTTAATATTATAGTATTTAATAGTTGTCTTTATATTATACATTATATTTCCTAATTAAAAATAAATATTTAGATAAAAGTATTCTACTTGTCCAAAGTGTATTGATGATGTTGAATAGTTTCTGGATTTTGAAATCAGAGATTATAAGCACAAATCTTGCCTCCATCATTTCCTAACTCTATGTCACTTTGAGTGAATATTTGGTAAATATTTATTAACTCAATTGAAAATGGAAATAACATCTACCTCACAGTTTTTTGTATTATCGTTTCTGTTGGTTTCTATCTCTGATACTTTCCAATTATTATTTTTAAAATTTATTTTTTAGTGTGTCTTCTGATAATTTGTAAATAAGCAAATAAGATTTCCTATAATATCTACATATTTTAAAAAGAAGAAACTGAAGATAACCATAGGATACCAGAGATGAATAAACATATCATGTTTACTTTGTAAGATGTGTTAATTTAAGTGCTATTAATTATGTCACCTCTCTATTTATCTTCAATTTATTTCATGAAAATCAATCTCTCCAGGTTAATTGTATGATAAAAAAGACTCAACATTGGGCTCTGCAGTTGGTAGGAACTTTGTCACTCAGCAGTCACAACTACCAGATCAACGTTGGTGAAGGAAAGACAGTCATTGAACTCATAAATAGCTTATTACCTCATAGTCACTTTTGTATATGGTCTCATTGAGTAAACCTGGAATGGATGGCAAAAAGAGACTGGCTAGATTTATAGGACAGATCACCATTTCCCATCAAATTATTGAGAGCTTCCTTTGCAGTGGATGCCTTCTGGTGGAGAGAAGACAAATATGTTCAAACTCAATATTCTTTCCAAGAAGATCATACACATGGCTTTCTTCAAGAAAACTTTGCTAGTAATATCCCAAACTGCTTGTGTATTTTTAAATATAAATAGCTGGCAAATTTGTTAACCATTTTAAGGAATCTGTGTAGATTCATACTGCAGATTATTCCTTTTTCCAAACAAAGTAGACAACCAGATATAACAACTAGACAACCAGATGGAACACTAAAATTTCCCTATACTACTGTCCTTCAGAACACTCCTGGATGGAGCTGTAATACAGTGGACATCTACTTCATAGCAGTGCTAACATACAACTTAGTCTCATTCATAAAGCAGGCCTGTACCAGTTCCTCCCTCAGTAATTGTCAGGAACTTCCCATTAGGTTACATGGGGTAAGGGAGAGAAAGTGAAGCAAGAGCAACAGTTAACATGGAAGTCTAAGTCACCTGCTTCATCAATTTTTGTGTCTTCTTGCTCTTCTATGCACATTTTCAATTCAACAATGGATGCGATGAATATGGCCAATGTTATGTTTTTTTTAGATGAAAAAAAAAAAGCTAGTTCAGGATGGATGGCTCAAGTCACACAGTCATGGGATACCCATGACCAGATCTTCAGTTTTATCAGCACCCAATAGAAAGCCAATAGAGCCTTTCAGATAGAGAATAGTAATTAACCAAGTTGGTATAACCAAACTCCAAAATTGTAAGAGTCTGAGTTGTGATGAATTGTGTTTCTTTTATTAAGGCTTACCAGAGGCTTAACACATCACTGTGCACCACAGACAAATCAGTTACTTTAGGGTTTGTTCCGTAATAAAGGCTAAATGGCAAAGGAGCTTGTACCATAGTGCAGAGACTCCCTGTTATAGAGATTGTTCATGTTCCAGGATTCACTCAAACCTGGAAGCCTTATGATTTATGTCATAAATGGAGCAAGGAGGTCCAGTGAACATTGTACATCTTTCTAAATGGTGAAGCAAGGTGCAGAAAATTGTCTCATCTATTAGAGATAATAGTGTGTCATTCTCTAGACCATTGTACTCCTAAAAACTTCATTGTTATGAATATTTTGTTATCTACCTGTTTGGTCTTTATATATTCTGGATATTATATCCACCTTACATATATTTATTGTAAATGCTTTCTCAATTGTGAGGCTTGTCATTTAATTCTTTAATAAGTATCTTTAGTTGAATGAAATTTCTTAACTTCAGTTTGCTCTATTTTACCAATCTGTGCCCTGCTTAAGAAATTTATTTTTGAATTAACTAAGGTGAAAATATTCTTCTATAATTGCTTCTTAAACTTTTATTATTTTACTTCTAACATTTAAATATATATTCTACATTAAATTGAGTTTTGGATATATTGTAAAGATTCACTTTTAAGCATGAATATTCATTTGACTAGCAATATTTCTGGAAAACCACATCATTTAACTAAGACACTGCATTGCCAAATTTGTCATAAAGCAAATAACCAAATATGTATTGGTTTGTTTCTGGAATCTATTGTCATTTACATTGATTTATCTCTTTTTCCATTATTTTGCTAATATAACTGCCTTGATATCATATAAATCCTTTGGATTTCTTGTTCTTCAGAACTGCTTTGACTATTCTGGGCCATATGTATTCCATATAAATATAAATTCCAATATCAGCTCATCAGTTTCTAAAAAAAGAAAAATTTAATAAGGACAAAAACATAAAACTCACTCATAAACTATCCTGCTACAATTTGTGATGTTGATTTTCTTTGCATTAAATATATATCTTAACAAATTAAGTTGATGAAAATTCATATATTCACATATTGAATTCTCTAAATCCTCAACATATACCTCCATTTGTTTAGCTAATGTTTTAACTCAACATTTTTAAAAATTTTATTAAAGTATATAATTCACACATAAACATACAAAAATAATAAGTGTATAGTAAAATTTATGAATTTACAAAACAACCATGCATATCATCATACAAGTCTCCCATACATCACCCTACCACCAACACCTTAAATTGTTGTGAAACTTTGTTATAAATTATGAAAGTATATCATCAAAATATTACTACTAACTAGAGTCCAATATCTTACATTTGGTATAGTTTTCCCCCAACTCATTTTTTAAACAAGTCAATTTTATAGATACTTATTAATAAAGCATACAATTTATCCAAAGTGTACAATCAGTGGTATTTGGCATAATCACATAGTTGTGCATTTATCACTTCAATCATTATTAAAGCATTTTCATTATTTCAATAAGAATAAGAATAAACAAAAAACAGACAAACAAATAAGAAAATTCCTCATCTCTCAATCTCTCTGTTTCCCCTGCTGTAATAGCTTCTATTTCTGGCTATTTTTGCACAACTATTTATTTGTTTATTAAGCAGTTTTATTGAGATATACTCACATACTATATGATCTATCCAAAGTGTATAATCAGAGGTTATTTTCTTAGCTGTTAAAAAGTTGTCTGTTGTTTTGGCATTTTATAATTTTTCTACTCTTGGAAAATTGCCCCCAGTCTTTTAGGCCTATCTTATTTCCATTCCCACCCTCTTTTGAGGGAAGGCTATTTCTCAATTTGCCATTACTCATGGACATAGCCTTTTAGGGTTACTCAACCTACCATGGACCTGCTTCCTTGACAGATCCTGAACATCAATTTGTGTCTCTCAGCAGTAAGAGACTAAAAGCACTCTGCTTAGATTTTTAGTTTCTTAAAAGCAATTGAACCTATTGCTGCTTGGAATTTCTATGATAAATTAAGAGGGAACATGCCTCGAATTATAAAATTCTTTCTCTTTTCTTCAGTATAGTGGCCTTCAAATCTCAGCTGCTTTGATATTCTAGATGTTCAATTTTTATCCCTTTCTTTTGGTGAGACTGCCAAAAACTCTGGGCCAATTTTCTTGTAGGATTCTTGATCTTAGTCTTTTAAAAACTGTTTACAAAGGATGCCCGTATCACTTAAAGGTTTCCTTTTTCTCTAGGAACATAGTCCCCCAAATCCAAATGCCTTGATTGCCCTAAAAATACTTTACATAATTATATTTTATATTTCATTCAGATTTATAGTTCTCAGTGGGAGGACTGCTATGATAAAATTATTCCATCACATAGAAACATGGAAATATGTCTGCCATTCTATCAGCCAAAGAAGTGAATCATAATGACATTGCAATAATTAATACCCTCGTGTGAGTCAAGTCTTTGATGATGTCATTCACCTTTGCATTTTCTTCAGAGAAGTGGTATTGGTTTTGGTTTACTATCTTGTTGGGGAGCAGGGGGAGCAGTGTTGTGGCAAGGGCAAGGTTATTTCCAGGCACTTCCTCTTGGTCTTTCCTAGTAAGGGCATAATGGTCCTTAATCCATGGGTCAAGGTAACAATTTCTACCAGTTTCTAAATGTATCTTTTGCACCCATATATTATAGGACTGAGAATTTGCCACAGTATAGGTCCATGGTCCCAATGAACTCATTTTGAGATAAACTTGTGTCAAGAGTTTATCTCTCATTAGACCTCCATTTGCCCCATTGTAATGTATTTTGTGTCTGGGAGTATGGCCAGACATCTGGAAATCCCCTTTGCCCAGAGCAGTGTCATTTTCATGAATAGCTGCAGATTCTAGTAGGGAACTATAGAAGTAAGATTCACAACATATACCTGTATCTATATTGCAGGGAACATGATTCAAAGGATCCAAAATTCTTCTCAACTGAGTAATTTAATGTCTCTTGGTTAGCCTGATATTATGGGATCAATTGTGTCCCCTAAAATGATATATTCAATTTCTAACACCTGGTCCTGTAGATGTGATCTTATTTAAAGATAGAAACTTAAGAGATATTATTAGTTAAGATGAGGAAAAACTGAATTATGCTTCATAGAAGGCAGGGAATACCAAGAATTGCCAGTAATCTTCTAAAGCTAGAAGAAGCATGGAACAAATCCTTCCCTACAGTCTTTACAGGAAGAACGGCCCTTCTGACAGCTTGATTTCAGACTTTTAGTCTCCAGAACTATGAGATAATAAATTTCTGTTGTTTTAAACCATGTACTTTGTGGTACTTTGTAATGGCAGATCTAAGAATCTAAGACACCGGGATTGGCTAGACTCTCGGAGCTGGTTAAGTGGATATAAATACCTAGTATAATGATTCAAGTCAAGTTCCTCCTCACCAGACTTACACATCTGGGAATATGTTTGAATCACCACTTTAGTAGGTAGTCCATTATTTCATTCCTCAGGACTTTATGATCAATTAGTCAACACCACAGATCTTTAGTGGTCAACATGTCCTGATTACTATTCTGTCACTATTGTTTAATTGTAATAATTGTGCCTACCTTTTCTCAGACATTTAATCACTTCCAACTGACTTATACATCTCTAAGATTCAATCATTCCCTATATACATCAGGAAACCAAATTTCATTACAGCCAACTCCACTGTTATCTTGAATCCAATGAGCAGACCCACATACACCACCTTCAAAGAAGCTGGTGGATTTCTCTATTAAATATTTGTCTCAAGACCTTAGTGGTGGCAATGCCTACTAAGCCCTCTTGAGGCTTTTGCTTAGGGTGTAGATAAGTGGTATTACACATAACATAATACATTTATTCCAACACTTCCATCTCTTTGAGACTTCAGATTCCTTCTTATGCCAGAGAAATTCCAACATTTCAACTGTATTGCCCCTGTGCCATCACTGAATCCCATTAACCAATCTAGCAGTCTATTAATAACTCTAGAAAATATATTATATCCTGAATTCCAGGTAAGCTCTATCAATACATTTATGAAAATCAAGTCTTATATTTCATTCCCCTTGATATATCATATTCAGAATTAACTCACTTATATACTCTATTAACACTTGCCCATACAAATTGGCAATACCCTGTAACATGTCTGATGTTAGGCTGTGTCTTCTTGGATAAGACCTTACTAATGATAATCATGTTTATGAGGGTCAAGAAGAGTTCTCTGTGATGGGTCTTAAAGGCATTCCATTATCCCTTTGTGATACAACTCCTTTGGTGTAGTTATTGAAAATATTTTATACTACTGGTAAAGGTAAGCTTCTTCATTTGGGTTGAGTGGTTGTCTCTGCCAGCAAAGCAGAGGAACTTAAAAGTTTGAAGTTATCAAACTTATCCATATATTTGTCAAATTCTACAAATATTTGTAAAATTCTATATATATTCTGAATTAAACTTCTTCCCTACTAATATCCTTACCAGACATTGATTTCCACTTAATTGACAATGAAGCTCTGCATTCAGTCATGTTCTGGGCTAAGTCCTCAACATACCTGTGCTACAAATAGAAGAGGGAATACTTTGAACTTGGCACAGAGGATTTCTGATATAAAAATTTTGTTCTGAACTGGGCTATTAAGCCCTACAAAGTAATTATTACTCTATAAACACTCTGGATCTATCAGAAGCAGTCCTTTGACCCAAAAGTCTTTATAACTATTATTGTTACAATAGCTCATAATTTCCACAACTATTCCAGCTACAAGTGCCTTGTCCTCCACCTCTACTTCATCTCCTGCATGAGGTACTAAACACTGAGAATCCATTATCCAAGCTGCCCCAGAATGCAGTGTCCCATTTCTATCAACAAGAAGGTTATCTTTCTTTGCCTTAACTCTGCAAAAAACATGACCCCAGAATTCCATTTTCAGGGTTAGTTTCTGGGGCCAAAATATTATAGCTATTTTTTTTTCTGGAAACAGAAGGCATAATCACATTGGGTAACTGATGTGCGTTTAGAAAAGAATATTTTGAAAAAATGTGGGGATAGTTCAGGAAAATCAACAAGAAATGCTATAGTATCCATGAACTAGCCACAGGAAAGGGCAAGAAGCACCAAGAAAGTGATTGTGTCTGCAAAAGGTTGTCCTGACAAGAGCTTTGGCTTTTGGTTGAGGATGATATCTAACTTGCAGAAGCAAAATAAGGAGTGAGCTGGAGGAATAAATACTCCAAACTTTCTTTTCTTATGTCTACTAATACCTACCAGACATATAGAATGTTGCTTATCCATTCATCTGTTGATGGACAGTTGGGTTCCTTCCAATTTTTGCCAATAGCGAATAAGGCTGTTATGAACATTGGTCTGCATATATCTGTTCAAGTTCCTAATTTCAAGTCTTCTATGTATATACCCAGAAGTGGGATTGCTCGATCATATGGCAGTTCTATAATTAGCTTCCTGATGAACCACCAACTGTCCTCCACAATGGCTACACCATTCCCACTAGCATTAGATGAGGGTTCTCTTCTTTCCGCATCTCTGTTTTTTAATAGCCACCAGTCTAACAGGCATAAGATGATATCTCGTTGTAGTTTTGATTTGCATTTCCCTAATAGCTAGTGAAGCTGATGATCTTTTTGTGTTCTTTTTAGCCATTTGTATTTCTTCTTTGGAAAAGTTTCTATTCAAATCTCTTGTCCATTTTTTAAATGGGTTGTTTGTCTTTTTATTTTTAAAAGGTAGAATTTCTTTATATATGCTGGATATTAGGCTCTTATTGGATAAATGGTTCCCAAATATTTTCTCCTGTTAAGTATACTTCCTTTTCACTTTCTTGAAACACAAATGTTTTTAATTTTGAGGAGGTCCCATTTACCTATTTTTTTCCTTTCTTTGCTTATGCTTTGGGTATAAAGTTTATGAAACTATTTCCTACTACAAAATCTCATACATGCTTCCCTACACTATCTTCTAGGAGTTTTATTGTTATGGCTCTTATATTTAGTCCATCTTCAGTTAATTTTTGTATAGGGCATGAGATGGTGATCCTCTTATTCTTTTGGATATGGATATCCAGCTCTTCCAGATCATTTGTTGAAGAGGCTATTCTGCCCCAGTTGAATGGGCTTAGTGGCCTTGTTGAATATCAGTTGACCATATATGGACCATCTGTATCAGAACTCTCAATTCAGTTCTATTGGTCAGTATGTCTATCCTTGGGCCAATACCATGCAGTTTTGACTGTGGCTTTGTAGTATGCTTAAACGCCAGGAAGCATGATTCCTCCAATTTCATTTTTCTTTTCCATATGCTTTTGGCAATTCGCGCCCCTTGCCCTTCCAAATAAATTTCACAATCGATTTTTCCAATTTAGTAAAACTGCTCTTGTGATTTTTATTGGTGTTGCATTACATTTGTAAATCAATTTGGGTAGGACAGATGTCTTAATGACATATAGTACAATAAACAACTAAATATTAAAACCTCATCCTGGGGAGTCCTGCTAAGTTCTCAAATAGAGGGGCAAGGATCCCCCAAGTACATAGACATTGCCTAATAAAAGAAAAAATCTAGTATGTCAAGCCCTCAATATTAATGCATGTAACTATGAACCTTATTCTTGAAAACTGAAAGTAATTGGTGGCCATAGGTTCTGAGGGGAGGTTGAGGGAAGAATGAGTGGAGCATAGGACATTTTTGGGGTATTGGAATTTTTCTTCATGATCTTGCATTGATGGATATAGGCCTTTATATATTTCATCAGAGCCTATAAAAGTGTACAGTGTTAAATTTAAACCATAATGTAAACCATTGACCGTGGTTAGTGGCAATGCTTCCATGTTTGTTCATTAATTTTATCAAATATACCATACTTATGTAGGATGTTGCTGGAAAGGGAGGATGTGGGGGGGAGGGAGTAGGGTGTATGGGAATCTGCTATATTTTCTATGTGTCTTTTCTGTAACCTAAAGCTTCTTGGAAAATAAAGTGAAAAAAAATGACATTGTGGGAACATACAGGAGAAATTGTCAATATAAATAAAAGATAACAGATCTTATGGTGATGAAAGGCACAATGCAAAAAATTATTTTATTTTATTATTGTTATTATTTTGGTTTTATTTTGGGGGAGGCTTTGGATTTCAGAAGGGTTACAACTATTGAAGGGGAAGTTCACTGGTGTGGGGTGTTGGTGGTGGGGCATGTATGGGGAGGGGTGCACAGGGGCATGCTCTATGTAATATGAAAGTGTTTATGTGATCATGGGGAGTTGTCTCATTGGGGGAGACCCACACAATAACTGACAAAATATTAAATTCCTGTCCTGAGGAGCCCTGCTACATTCTAATAGAGTGGCAAGAATCTCTGGAGTACATGGACAGTGCCTCACGAAGGAGGATAGACCAATACACCAAGCCTTTGATATTGATGCTTGTACATATGAACCTCATTCTTGTGAAATTGAAATTTAGCCTAGTAATATATATTGCCTAAGAGATACTTCCTGAAAGCCTCTTTATTGTTAAAATGTGACTTCTCTCTAAGCCACACTAAGCATGTAAAGTCACTACTTCTCCCCAGTGTGGGCCATGACTCATGCGGATGAGTCTCCCTGGAACTGAGGGACTATTACCAGGTGCCAAATACTAATGCATTTGGAAAAAGACTTTGACCAAAAGGGGAAATATTAAACACAAATGAGATTTAATGGCTAAAGGATTTCAAAATGAGTCAGGAGGTCATTCCAGAGATTACACTTATGCAAGTCTCAGGAGGCTCTCACTGTCTGCCATAGTAAACAGTGCCTCGGGCACGGGGGTTCCTGAGGGTTCTAGAGACATCTGGGCACTATAGGCAGGGCAAACAACCCTAGTAATTTGGCACCCTGTCAATGGGCCTTACCTTGGAATATATGACATCCTTTCTCTCAATGTATCAGAGTTAGTCTCATTTATAATTTTCCTACACATAATTCTTCTGCCCCTTTCATGGGAACCAATAATTAGCACTATACTCATTAAATATATGTTCCAAAGCCTCAAATCTTCTGGTTTTTTATATATTGGTTGAGCCCTGAATCTCAGCAGAGCTGCAATCAACATCTACTCTCCAGTTCATTGGACTCACCCAGAACAACTAACAAAAGGATGATAATGGAGAACACCCATCCCAAAAAACAGAGTATCTACAACTGTAAGCAAGACAGTTCCATCCATCTGCCCCATGGGATCGAAGCCCCCTCTCAATCAGAAGCAGAGTGGGCATCACCATCCCCAAATCTTCAAGATTAAGGAACAAACAAACATAAGATGAGAATGCAAACTATGGACTAAAGTACACTTATTATTCTAGTAATGGAAGAACCTGTAACATTGAAATAAAGGCAATGGTCACCAGAGGTTCAGAGGGTTGGGAAGGGTAAGAATAGGTGTTACATGGGACATTTTAGAAACATTGAAATGGTTTTTCATGATATTACAATGACAGATACAAGCCATTATACATTTTTGTCAAAACCTATAAAATTGTGTGGTGCAAAGTATAAGCCATAATGTAAACTAGAGACCATAGTTAGTAGCAATTCTTCAATATGTGTTCATCAATTATAACATATATACCATACTACTGTAAGATGTTATTGAGGGAAATTGTGAATGAGGAAGTGGGTGGGTTAGTGGGTTATATGGGAATCCCCTATATTTTTAATGTAATATTTATATAATCAAAAACATCTTTAAAAATAAAGAATAAAAATTTCAGTTAATAAATGAATAAAAGTGAACATTTACTAAAGCTGAAAAAAAGAGTTAATAAAGATTACATTTTATCTAGCAAGTTGTTTGGCATGTAGTCTGATCTTGTTGATTTAAATAAAACATTGCCTTTTATTTTATTTGTTATTTTCATGCATAAATCAAATTTGCTTTAGATGTGTCAATTAAATAACTAATGTCAAAATTTCAGATACATTTTTCTGACATATGTTATAAAGTCTACCTAAGATGTGTTTATTTATGCTACTTTTGTAGTCAATATGCCTCCAAATGTGCATTCCCACAATTAAGAGGTCACGTAAATTTCTCCATTTGAGTTACCACTGCTGAAAGTGAAGGGTTGCTGCAATACTATTAAAAAGTGGCATCAAAAATATGCATTATTCATCACTCGCACTGAGCAGATTTAATTATATATTTTGGTTCATCATTTCAAATGGATTAAAGTGGAATAGTCTTCCTTAAGCATGGGATTTAGCCTTGCAAATCCTGATACAATGAACTCACTTCATTATATGTGAACAGACTTACTGTATAATCTCTAATTCCCCTGTTTAAAAATAATGAGTGAAAAAAGTCAAAATAACTCTTTGAAAAACAACATCAATACTTCCAAATATATTTGCTAGTGTATTAGTACACAGTTTTATGCTGTTTGCTTGTCTTTTATTTTGAGCTAGTGGTTGAAGCTGTATTTTCATTACCAATGTACAATGTGCTTCACTGAATTTGCTTTTATAATCTTGATACTTTAGGTTGTTGAGTATGCCAGCATGTCTAAATACTTTTAAAAAGAGTCTATTTCTTAAGAATATTAGAAGAAATTGCTCAGATATTTCTCTTTCTGATAAAACAGTGTTATGTAGAGCAAGACATTTCTGTAACTGCCCCTATCGATTTCTCCTTTCTTTTCTTTAAAACCATTATTTGTGTTTTAATAAATCTAGCATTTATGCATACATGTTCAATAGACTTTATAAAAAATAGAAAAATCTACCTGTAAATTTGGAATTAGATTATTCAACTGTCACATTTAAAGGTCAAGAAAACCTTAACGTATGCACGAGAAAACAAATACAGCAAAGAGAAAAGCACTGAGATGTTTTTGTTTAAATTACCAAAGTAGTCTTAATTTTCCCACCTCAATGTAAATACACTTGGAGAACTTCCTGAACTAGACAAATATAGCCCCAATCCTTTATTATTTAGAGAATTGTGTTAATAAAATTATTTTCATCAAAAAGTTGGAACTATTGCTTTCTGTTATTCTTTTTTTCACATCATTAGTAATTTCTTTCATTTTTAATATATTTTTAAAACTGGTTCTTTGCTAGACATTATGATAATTGCTTTATATACATTCGTTTAATCTTTACAACATCTTTTTTAATTATTTCCATTCACATTATAAAGACAAAAATGAGACTAATTTTAGTGCCAATAATGTCGTCACAGAAAACTACAAATACAGTATGTAAGTAGATGGAGTGATATATACACATACAAACAGATTTCCGTTTGCTTTATACATTATGGATTATTATAAGGAATTTCCTAAAATATGTAATGTTTTAATCATTTTATGTATTTACTCAACTTTTTTCAGAAAAAAAGCATTCAAGGTATTGCTTTAATTACATAGATTTTATTATATTGCTTTTTCTTCACATATTTTATATATTTCAAGATTTCCAACTCCCAGCTTTCCTTTATTTGACTAAATGTGTTTTAACCATATGGATGGATACATAGTGATACAGGGAATAAATCCCTGAAGAAAACATGACTCAATTTCATGCATGAGTGTTATCTAAAAACTAACTTATTAAAGAACAATGTGTTTTAAAAATGGTTCTAATGTTAAAAATAATAATAAGATGGTTAAAATGAAAAGTCAAAATGTAAGGCCATCTT
The DNA here is from genome assembly GCA_004027955.1 of Chaetophractus vellerosus. Lineage (NCBI taxonomy): Eukaryota > Metazoa > Chordata > Mammalia > Cingulata > Chlamyphoridae > Chaetophractus > Chaetophractus vellerosus. The sequence continues at coordinate 7,125 of PVKH010002985.1, read as the reverse complement.
CTGTTGCTTAATAAGATTAGTAGTGCCTTTGAATTCTACACCTTGCCAAAACAAATTTCAGTGAATGGGATTCCATAAATATTCAAATGGTATAAATTAAATATTTATTTTATTTATATTAAATTTATTAATATAAATATTAATAAATATTTTATTAATATTATAGTTAAATTTAGTATTTGTATGTTGTTTGGTTTGCTTTATTTTGTAGGTTGATGTGTTGGCTAACTTTGAACCTTGATAAAAGTCTTTATTATTTATACCAATCTGCTCATTACAACCATCTGTCTGCAACCTACATAATTGGGTGGGACAGAGTACAAACTACAATGTAAACTTTAATCCATGCTTAGTGGCAATGCTCCAGAATGTATTCATCAATTACAATGACTGAACCACATTAATGAAGAATGTTGTTGATGTGGGAAAGTGTGGAAGGGGTAGGGGAGTGGAGCATATGGGAATCCCCTACAATTTTTATGTAACATTTATGTAATCTAAGTGTCTTTAAAAATAAATAAATAAATAAATAAATTTTTAAAAAACATAGCTTACATTTAAAAAATAATAAAATAAAATAAAATCATCTGTTTGTATAAAGACCCTGATTTTTCTAATCCATTTACACTTTTTCTTCCAATGGACAACCTCTTTTACATAAGTCCTTGCATATGTATTCATTTAAAGATTATGTTATGTTTGTGTATATTTTTAATTTACATAAATATTTTTATGCAAGATCTCATTTGGTTTCTTACTTTTACACTAAACAGCATGCATTTTAAGATATAACCAAGCAGCTATATGTACATGTACTTCATCAATTTGAAAGTTTCAAGTATTCAAATGTATGGCACAAACCCATTCCTCTTAACTGTTCCCCTAGTGATGGACACACGTTTTACCTTCAGATCGCTGTCTTTGTAAATATGCTGTGAGAAAAAGCTTTATTCACATCACTGCGGAATTTGTTTGAGTTTCTCTGGGAACATATACCCAGAAATGGTTTTATAATATAATAGAGATACATTAGAATTTTCAAAAAGTATTGCCCTATTTTTTCCCAGAATTGCTACTACAGCTTAAATTTCCTTTAGTCTGTGTTTGAAAATGTCACCTTTCCCACATACTTGCCTTCCTTAGGTTTATTTAGCATATTCTAGATATTAATTGAGACAGATGTGATATGGCATTGTTCAATCCAGAATCATATTAGGTCTCTCAATTTACTTACAACTTCTTTTACACAAATGATTAGAAATTTACAATTTTTTTCAATAAAGAATAGGGGTTCATAGAATTGAGACTTACTAGGTTTTTATGACATTTGCAAATAACATTATTTAATAATCTGCATCTCAATTTGCTTAATAATCTGTATCTCAATCTAGAGAGGAGATCAAATTTGAAATTTTATATTTCTTATAGGTTAAGTTCTATAGAAGCAGACTTTAAGACAGCAGTGTGCACAAGATATTTGTTAGTATCATCACCTGTGAAAATAAGAAGGTAAAAGCAATACTATGGAGAGGAAGAAGTACAACTATGATGCAGGTCCAATGAAACCACTGCATCTTGTGGGGAGTTACAGAGTACTCATTTGAGCTGTCAGAGAAAGGCCAAAAAGCTGGTAGTTTATATCCACCTCCCTAAATCTCTGGATTTACACTGCCCTAGGAAGGACCAGCTTCCAAACTTAGGTTTTAAAAGAGTATTAATAAATGTTGAGGCACTATCTCTGGTAGCCTTAAAACACCACCTAACAACTCTGAATTTACCATGCTGGAAATTCCATATGCAGTCCCTCTGATAGACAGTAGTAGATAAATGCAGATTTCTAGCCATCCCTGACAAGGTGCTAGACAAGTTACGGAAGCAATCTTGGATCTTCCAGACCAGTCTCTCTGTCAACTGATTATCATTGAATGCTTTCCATGAATTCTGATGAAGCAAAAGAACATCTCAGCTGACCCCTACTCAAGTTCTGTCAAAAAATTTTTTTAGCTGTAATAAAATGATTGTTTTAAGCCTGTAAATTTTGGGGCAATTTGTTTTTCAACTATATATGATGACCATGCTAGCTGTATTAAAATACACATACAAACATACAAGCACTATTCAATTTTCTGTTGCTATAGATGATATTCCATTATATGTGATGCTTGTTTAATTTAGTTACAAAGCTATTGTGCACATATTTGTATGTGAGTGTGCATGTGTGTTCCCCATTTTCCAAATGTAAAGTTCAATGCTTTATTAAGAGAAACATTGAAAACTACTGAGTGCTACTTAAAATACAAAAAGGTATCAAGAATTTAAGGTGAGTAAAACAAAAAAATATTGATAGCATTTAAATTAATTAATGTATATATGTGTAGTGCATGGATGTCCTACTTTTGTGCGTATGTGAAATTGTTGGACTATATTCCTCTCTGATATAAAAAGTAAGAAAAAGACAAATGACGGCAGTGCACTGAGGTCCTGAACCATTTAGGTTTCACCTCAGAGGAGATGAGCCATGTATGTGTGTATATGTATTTAGCCTGGAGAGTAAAGAAAGCATTTCATGAGGGTATTCAACAGTTTAATGGGTTGCAGTTAGATAAGAGAAATAAAGCTAGATGATTGATTGATAGATTTGCCAAAATTAATATAAGTGCCAAAATTATTAATATAAGTGAGAAATCTTTCAATTTCAATTAAAATGACACATACAAAAATATTTCTACAGCACTGTTGAACAGGTGGCGAGTACTGCAAAATAGATATGGATAGAAAACCTCATTTTCTATTCCCTACATAATATTTTCCTTATCAATTCATATAGAGAGAAGAGAAACATTAACTATATACCTTAAACATATAAATATATACCAGGGTTATAGATGTAAATGCATATGCATGTGCGAACATACATACACTTTATAGATATGGACATAGATATATAGACATCAATAGAAACAGAGTATTAGCCTAAGGTTGGTCTTAGATGCAATTAAATAGATCATACAATCTAGGGTAAGACTGACTTGCGTTTAAGCCTTGTTCTACCAATGACTGTTTAATGTGGGACAAGTAATTTAGCTACTTTTAAAATTTTCTCATCTATAAAATGGATATGATGATATATATACAGTTTGATAGAGGAATGCATTTTGGTATTTAAATATGATATTATAGGGAAAGAATGTGGTTCAGTGCTGGGATAGAATAAAACTTAATAGTGGTATCAATATTATTTTTATAATATTAATTATGATATACTATATTTTAATTTGTAATATTTCCAATTGATTAATTTCCTTTTTACATTTGGATGGAAACATTTGCTTTTATGTTTAAGTATTTTTTCCCATTGAAGACATTTAATATTGTGTTATTAGTTCCTTTTTCAATGAATAAAATAATATAAAATGATAAAATTTAATGATTTTCTTTTGACAAGTTTTCTACTTATTCAATATTTAATAATAATTAATTCCGTTGTTTATATACATAACTTCATCCTACATTTAAAGACATGTGAATAAAATCAAATTACTAAATGTTAACTCAGAATACTCCATAAAATTAGACTGGAGATTTATGAAAACCATGTGGCTCAATGAGGTAAAACAGTATATATGACTAAAACTCTGATTTCACAAAAGGTGGATTCTATTATTGATAAATTTTATAGATTTAATATGAGAATATCTTAGACATTTTAATCACCACCTTGTTTAAAAGGAAAATATATTGAGGAAATATTGTAATTTTAATACAAATGACAAGCTTTTAGAATATATACATTGTGTAACAGTTTGAAGTTATTTTATGAATCCCAGAAAGATTATGTTATTAAACTAATCTATTCCTTTGATTGCATTATATTCACTTTAGATCACTTGATTAGATTGCTTGTGATAGGACTGTGTCAGTGAGTCATGAGTCAGCTTGGGTCTCCACCCTCCTGCTGGTTCTGATATAAAAGGAGACACAGATAAAGAGTGACACACAGAGGAAAAAGAAGCTGCCATAGTTAATCTTGAAATGTAAGAAAGAACTCCACACTTGCCTACAGCTGAGCTCAAGGAGAAAAACCCCAAGGGCCTCAAAGAGCTGAGGCCTAGGGAGAGATGAGTCATATAACTGATATGAGCTAGGGAAGAAAGCAGAGGAGCTGAGATTGAGAGAGGAGGCCCAGAAAGAGACAAGCCCTTTGCCTGGTTGCCTGCAGCTGAGCTCCAGGAGACTGTAGATTATGGAGGGGAAGGCAGGGACCTTGCAGAGATTGGAGGCCATCTTTGCCATGTGGTAGGACACTAGGATCACAGTAGCTGACTTTGGTAAGAAAGCATCTCTGATGATGGTGCCTTGATTTGGACATTTCATGGCCTCAGAACTGTAAACTTTTACCCCAAATAAAATCCCCATAATAAAAGCCAAGCCATTTCTCACACTTTGCATCAGCAGCCCTTTGGCAAATTAAGACACATGGTATGCTTTACTATTTATCCATGTAAATTCTCTATTCTCAAACAATACTACTACTTATGCAAACACTGGTAGGTAAAAAATACTGCAGGACTATAACAGTACATATTAAAATTTCTATGAAACCAGAGCTGTTTATTAAGGCAGTATTAGCTACTGTAAGAAATAAAACTAAATATCTCTAATGACTTGACTCAAACATTATGTAGTTTTATTTCTCATCCACATGAACTCCAAAGTTATTATGAATCTTAAGTAAGTTCACTTTCTTCCATTTTTAGAACTGTAGTGTCCAAAATATGTCATCCAAGGTCACCATGTTTATTGGCTTAACCTGTTCAAAGGGGATACATTTTCTGAATCAACATAATGGCTGAATATAAAACAACATTTGGGGTAAGGCAATACTTAATTTTGCAAATTTTCCCCATCTGGATATCTAAACTTTTAGATTTAGAAAAGATAGATTCAAATGCCTATGCTACTAAAGTTTAATTTAGTAGTTAACTAAGATATTTAACATAAAACATTTAAATGCATGTATATTCTAGCAACTTGTGTAACATGATATATTCTAATACAAGGTCACTTTATAAATAGTAGAAGGCTTAGCAATAGCAGAAGCAGTAACAGAGGCAGAGGCAGAGGCAATAGCAGAAGTAGCAGCAGCAGTACCAGTAGCAGAATTAGACACAGTAGAACTAGTAGAAGAAAAGGTAGAGGAGCAGGAGGAAGGAGTAAGAGCAGAGCAGGAGTAATATATTTAAATGATATGATTGATTTATTAACTCATTTAGCTCTTTAGATGAGCCAGAAACCATGATAATTAGTAATGCATCAGGTCAACTGAATCAACCTTTGCCATACCTGAGGCTAGAGAACTTTGGGCTCTATTACCACTGCTCCCATTTCATTCTTGAGCCAATTAATTATTCAGGAACAGAATCTGGCTCATATAGTTTTTCAAGATTTGTATATTGCTTAAGATTTTTCAAGATTTGCTTATTTTTTTATTGGAACCCATTTCTCAATATGCATTAGGTGATATAGATCCCCTGAAGCAAAGAGAAGAAACAATATTTGAACACAGAATGAATAAACACACATATTTATATTATTGATACTTTCTAACTTCAATTTATGGCATATAATAAGCATCCTCAATATCTAATTGTTACTTTTTGAATTTCTATTTCTTCTATTTTTATATTGTTTATATTATTTATGCATTCTATGACAAAATTCCTTATACATTTATATTTTCCATTTGTTTACTACTTAGAAAAGATGTACAGAAAAATAAAACTATAATGAAAAGTACCATTACTGAAAGATGATTTTAATTGTCTCATTCTGAAATTGGTAACACACAGAATCCAATTTTTTAATCGTGTTAGAGATATTTATATGGCTTTCATATATTAACAATTGCTGAAATATTTTCAGATAGATGTATGGTGTAGGAATGATAAATCAATAGGGATAATATATGGTACTTCAAGAAATATGTTCCTTTAACTCCATATGCTTAAGCATCTTGTAATAAAATTCTGCAAGTCTTCTAAACAAATCATAGTACACACACTATCAGAATGCAAGGTTGATTTAAAATAAACTGCCTAATTTATCTATAAGATATTTTATATGTGTAAATATAACTATATAATTTAAGTATATAACCAATATAATACACTTAAATTGAAAGGCATTGAGATAGAAAACTAAATCAATAATATTTTCAAAAAAATAGTGCAGACTTTCAACAGCCTTGATTTAAAAAAGGTAAACAGAGGGTTGCATCAGTTTTCCAGGTTGATTAAAAATCAAATGTTAGTAAAATCATAGTCTGCCCTAATCAAAACAGTGGGATGAGAATCTCCAGGGCTCTGTCTCCCACAGAAGCTTTGAACAACAAGCACAAGTGGCAGAAACATTTTTCTCAACGCTCCAGAAAACAGTTAAAGGATGACAGTAATATGGCATGGCTAAAATCAAGAAAAAGGCCACTAAAATACAGTAAGATCTCATTATGCCCTTCTGGCCCTTCTTCTACCCCTTTACCAGCTAGGCATAGAGCCATCCCATCCTCCCAGTGCAGGTCTCTGCTCCTGTTTCCAGGGTACACATACTGGGAATATGTACATCTGTGACAATCAGTTTGGAGGCATCCTTAATGACTGTAACAGAACAATGGTCACAGGCTCACCATCCCAGAACATGCCCTGCTTTTAAAGGCAGCTCACAGAGAACACTGTAGGAGAAAAATTGCAACTGCCTGGAGGTGAAGATTTTCTTACTGTGGGGCATACAGTGCAGTGCCTGGGATATGAAGAAACACTTTTTCCTCAGGGAATATGGGCATCAATGTCTATGTAACAGGGAAATTCCTAAGGCCACATGCTGCATGTCCAGGGCAAGATGCATGCACAGAGAGGTCTGGTGTGTCTCTGTGTGCTTTTGCCTTGGGCTCATCTCTTAAATCAATGTGTGATTAAGCTCTCAAGGACAACACTCCTGCAGGTCAATCTGCAAGACTGGGAAGGGTCTTCCCCTTCCCTCCCCTCCCCTCCCCTAGGTTCATGGAAGATTTCTATTTTTAGAGGGGCTTTGAGAGAGCCAAAATCATTCTTTGTAGGAAACACTGCTAAA
>PVKH010002984.1:0-25883 GCA_004027955.1 Chaetophractus vellerosus | reverse complement strand
AATAAAATGAGCTTTCTCAGGAAACAGATTCATAGGTGTGAAAATTAGAGTGGCTCAGCTTAGTAAAACAGAACTTTCCATCACAACATTCACTTGATCCAACTTTACAATTATACTTGTAGGAATAAATGTGCTAATCACAGCCCTATATTCCCTATATATATTAATCACTACCCAACGCTGTATTCAAATCCGTCTTTACCAGTAACTATGCAGTCTCGGGCTTCTCTGAACTTTTTCTTTGATAAAATGAAGCAAATAGCAAAGATCAAATGATGTAATACTCAGGTTTGTTTTAAGCAAAAAAGACATACAAAGGCTGATCACACTGTCTGAAATACTAAGCAATATTGTATATATCCAAGAATTCCGTCAGTTATAAAGCGCTATATAAACCTAATACTTTTATATAATATTACCATGTTTGCTACTTAAAGAATTTTCTAGCAGACTGCCTTGAGAATGGCAAGCCGCCATGGGCGGGCCGGAGCCGCCGTGGGCAGGGCAAGAAGCTGCCACGGACAGGGCAAGAGCCGCCACGGGCAGGGCAGGTCGCCCGCGGATGGAGCGCAGCCAGCTACCCGCGAACTGAAAGCCAGCCGTGAACCGACGCAGAGACCGCCCACAAGCGGGGAAAGCCGCGCCTGCGCAGTGACCACTCTCGGCGTGTCGCCGCAGCGGGGGGAAGGGGAGATATGTAATAAAATAAATAAATCTTTAAAAAAAAAAAAAAAGAATTTTCTAACCACCAAAGAAAGGCATGCAGCAATTATTCTACCCAAAGTTAAACTTTCTGGCCCAAACTTTCTATTATTTGAGACCTGGGTAAGGTTTCACTAATGGAACTTTGGGAAGAGCATCCCATGAAACCTAATAGGCAATGGACGTCAAAAATTAAATCTTAAATACTAAGTGACCTAGAGAATAACACTACCTACACCATACATTCCTAAATCCCGGATCGATCATTTCTTCTCACGGATCTCCCAACTGTGCTTTCCCACTTTTTCACTCTGGTTCCCACCACGTGTGCCCCGCTTTCAACACGGTCCCTTTTCCTCAACTATTGAAATCCTACCCACTCTTCAAGTCACTCCCAGAGGACACCCCTCCAGTTCCTGGAGACCTTTTCTCCTTTTGAAGTACTTAACATTTAGTGCCACTACCATCTGTTTGTCACAGTTCTTGGATCAGAGATTTGAACAGCCATTTATCTCTCAAACCATCATTTAAATCACTTGCCATTCCTTCCCTCCCCAGAAGACTATATTTATTCTCAGAGGCAGGAACCTGTGTGATATTTATTTTAATCTCCCTCAATGTCCTGCATATTGTAGATACTGAATAAATGTTTGCTGAACTGATGTTCTTTTTGTGGGTTTAGGAAAGCAGACATCTCTGAAAGTAGGGCAAAAGTGCAGACTGGGATTTTTTCTTTGAGTAAGTAGATTCTGTCAGTAGCATCTCATCTCTAAAACTCCCTGTTAAGCTCTGATCTTCTTTTCCCTGAGAGCTCTCAAGCACTCTAGACTTTAGAGTCTAGACCAGCACTTTCCAATAGAAATATAATGTAAGCCACAAATGTGAGCCATATATGTAATTTTAAACTTTCTAGAAGCTACATTTTTAAAAGGTTAAAAGAAGCAGGTAAAATTAATTTTAATAATGTTTTTATTTAACCCTGTACACCCAAAATACTATCATTTCAACATGTAATCCATATAAAAATTTACTAAAAAGATATGTTTTGTACTAAATCTTTTAAATCTGGTGTGTACACTCACAGCACATCTCAATTTGGACTAGCCACATTTCAACTGCTCAAAAGCCACATGTGGCTAGTGGCTACCATATTGGACAGTGCAGGCTAAAGTCTAGCCAAGAGTATTTCAAACCATTCTGAAATAAAATCTGAGACCTAGTAAAACCCAATTGGGAGATTTAGTGATCTTCCTAAATCTTGCTCTTAAAAAATGAAGAATACAAATATACTTAAAGCAAATGTTTTGTTTTGTTTTTTGTTAGAACAACTCAGCAAAATAAAATCCTGGTTTGTTGCTGGACAACACTGTTTCACACATACATCAAACAGGCCTAAATAAATAAATAAATAAACAGCAACTTCATAGACAACAAAAAAAAGGAAAAAAGAAACCTTTATCTTTGGCCTTTTTAACCATCTCATACAAACCAAATACTTATAGTACAGCTAAGTACACACACAAAAAAAGTTACTGGAATGCTCGGAATAAGATTGTATTTTTTGGTTGTTGTTTTCGCTTAAAAATATGGAATGCTTCACGAATTTGCATGTCATCCTTGCTCAGGGGGCCATGCTAATCTTCTCTGTATCATTCCAATGCAAATGTATTTTTAACAGCTATTAAGTTCAGCATCAATCTTACAAGGCTTCCCATTGTTAGATTTACTAATCTAAAATTTAGTAAGGCACTATGTTAGCTTTCAAATTCTTTTTTTTTTTTTTTTTTTTTTTTTTTTTTGCTTTCAAAGTCTTTAATCGAGTCTGAAGTCACCTATATATATCCATAAAAGTGATGGTCTTTGGAAGCTGGGACTGTCTTATTTTTTTTAATATCCTTCCCAGAGCACCTAACCAGAGCTTTGTACACAAGAAATGATTGGTATACATTCATGGTGACTGAATGAATGAAGGAAGGAAGGGAAGCAAGCAGACTAGTAGAAAAGCCCAGCCTTATATCACAGCCAGTTACAAACATGATAGTGTGAGCACATTTGTTCACAATCATTTATAGACTAAGAAATCAACACTTGAAGAGTCTCTAAGGGAGAATTTAGATTTTTAAAAAGTCAATCCTAAATAGGTATGGGAAATTCTGCTAAACTAAAATGCACCATCATAATGCAAAAAATATTAAAATTTACATATTATTACCATTTTATAAAGCTCTTTGCCATACATTATCTCATTATCTCACCTAGATAGATAAATTACACCAAATATTTTCTAAGTCAACTGTGAAAATAGAGTTTCTTTATCCAAAAGAAAACCAATCTGAAAATAGAAATTCCTAACTTGTACTTAACCCAAATAACTCATGGTTACAGGGGTTATAGGGCTTAGAGAACACCTTTTACTTGAGAAGTTTTCTCCATTCACTTCTGCCATACTTCAATCATATTTCATGTCTCTAGTTTTTATCATTTAAGAAATTCTTTATTTTGGAATTTCATGACTATCATGTTAAATACTAGTTGTGCTATGGACATTAAATGACAAATGACTAATTATATAAAGAGGAAAAGAGTAAATGAATCACAGATTCCACCTGAACTTCATCAGTTAAAGGTACCAAACATATCTAAGGAAAAAAAAGATGTGAGCTGAAGTTAGTCATAGTCTTTTGAGGAGGAAAAAGGTAAAACTATTTCACTTGCCTGATCTCAGATCTAAAATCTGAAAAATAAGGGGTACTGTGGAGAATCATTATAAAACACTAAGGCTCCAAAGTTTCTCCATAAGGTCAAAGCATGAAATCTGTACAGGAAAAAAAAGTCTAAATATAAAACGAATGTACTAGGAGATGTTTATTATTCCAATGTCTCCTTTGAATATTCTTAACAGTTCTCGGGCCCCTAAACTACACTAGAATTTTAAATGAATACAGACATCAACAGAGAATTTTTAAGAAAGATCCTAGTCCTATATATAAATGAAAGAAAATGTAGCAAGGTTATGTTATATTTTAATTCCTTTAGCTGCCCAAAGACATAAGCAACCTAACTTTCACTTCAGGGGGAAGAAGGGACAAATACATTTCAAACTAATTCAGGAACAGATACTTGTCTGGCTTCATGTGCATATAGCACACTCGGGCATTTTAAGTTGATGTCACCGTGCAACCTAGTAATTTTCAGCTGAATATACAGTTTACCAAATAAAACAACTGAATGCTAAGAATTATGAGGGACTTAAAAACATTTGGTCCAGTGCCTCTCACACTTGAAGGTGCAGGTAAATCCTCAGGGGGATCCTGATAAAATGCAGTTTCCAATCCACTGGGTGTGGGCTGGGCTCGGCCTCCCTAACAAGCTCCTGGGAGCTGCTGGTGCCGCTGGCCCACAGGCTGAGTGGCAAGGCGCAAGTCAGGCCCTCCACAGCCTTCCTAATGGAGGTTCCGCAGCTTCTCCTGGGCATCTCCAGTGACCGCAGGCAGGCCTTACAGGGAGCCGACTTCCAGCAACAAAGAAAGCCTGCTTCCTCTTCTAACGACAGAAGACACCCTTTCTCTCCCTACCTCTCCTCTTCTCAGTGTTGAACATCCCCACTTCCTCTGACCACTCTTAGAACTGGCTGGTTTCCAGGTCCCCGAGCATCCAGATCACAGAGGACGCTCCCTCTGTGCTCAGCATCTTCCTTAAAATAGACGGCTTGGGACACGGGCCAGGCAGGACCAGCACATTTTCTGATCTAAACAGCTCTCTCAATGTGACCTTAAGGAGGTGCCACCTTCAGTCAGAATCGTGCTGCACGGGGCGCGCACAAAACCATGCTGGAGCAGGTGCTCCGAACCCTGTACTTCAACAATTTATATCTTTAATCCAAATGTAGGAATTTACATTTATTCCTGTTAAATGTCATCCTACTGCTTTGGGCCTGGCATTCACTGAGGTAATTTTAAAATAACAGATCAAATCGGAACGATACTCAAAAAAACACTCAGCTCACACACAAATCCTTTTAAAGTTATCTAATAAAGGATATATTAACAGATGCAAAATATGCCGTTTTTAAAAATAATTATAAAAAGAACATCCTTGGGACTACTATCCAATGGGAAATAAAAAACACTTCCAGGATCTCAGAAGTCCCCAATGAGCCCCTTTCCTATCACATTCCAATCCAGCCCCTCTGGAGGTGACCACTCTCCAGATTTTTGTGGCAATCTTTCCCTTAATTTGTTTATAGTTTTACTGTCTATATATGTATCCTTAAACAATATATATAGTTTTGAATATATATGCTTTTGAACATTACATAAATGGAAGCATAAGATACATATTCTTCTGTGACTTGCTTCTTATATTTAACATTGTGTTTCTAAGATTCATCCATATTGATGCACACATTTTTATTTAAAACTTACACAGTGCTTATTGCATGCCAGTCACTTTCCTAAACACATCACAAATATTCATTCATTTAAGCCTCCCAACAACTCTATGAGGTAGTCACTGTTCTTCCCTCCATTTACAGATGAGGAAACTGAGACACACTGAGATTAAGAAACTCGCGCAAGGTCACACAATATATGGCAGAAGTGGAATTTGAACCCAGGCAGAAACCCTGCTCTGAACCACCAAGCAATGCTGTTTCTGCACACCCTTGTATATATGGTGTTAATCCATTTTCATTGCCAAATAGTGCCTCGGTGCATAAATACACCAAGATGTGTTGTTTCAATCTATGTTGATGGGTATTTGGGTTGTTCCCAGTTTTTGCTTATATGAACAATGCTTCTTCAAACATTCTTGTCATATCTCTTAAAGCACATGGGTAAGAGTTTCTTATATATATATATATATATATATATATATACTAGTAAGACTGATGGGTTGCAAGCTATTTTTTGCAGGTTTAACTTGGTTTAGTAATAAACTTCTCCCGTGTAATTGTACTACGTTAACACTCCTACCAGTTATATATGAGAACTCCCCATTCATTCATATCCTTACCAACACAGGGTATTGTGAGATTTTTTAATTTCCGCCAAACCAGAGAGTGTGTAATGTTATGTTATGATTTTAATTTGCATGTGCTTGGTCATTAATGAGGTTGAGTATCTTTTTATTCCCTTATTGGCCATTTGGGTTTCTTCTCTTATGATGTGCATGTTTAAATACATGAATGTACAGGATCATTTTTCTATGGGTGGCCTGGCTTTTCCTTACTGATTCATTATGTGTTCTTTACATATGCTGGATTCCAGTCCTATAACGTGCCTCAAGTATCATCTACCACTTCAAGTTTGTTTTTTCACTTTTCTCATGGAGCCTGTTGATGAACACAAGTTCCGTTCTTTCAAACAATAAAACATTTATTCAAACACATATTTCAAACAATAAAAGTGAAGTATACCTCAAGCATTTTTAACACTTTGTATTACTATACAAAAATTGAGGAGGCCTGCAAATAGAATCCTTCATATCCCTTTACTCCCTGGATCTTAAGAAGGTCTAATTTGGGCATGGTCAAGAAAAGGATATTATGATGATGACGACGATGACAGGTACAGAACAGTGGAGCTGATGAACCTGACATCTATAAAACCATGAAGTGTTTTCTGGGTAATTAAGGACCATTTTCAGCAAATCCCACAATACCCTGAAGACATAAAGTTCCAATTCCTCCTTTTAAAGCTCCCCCAGCCCTCCAATCATAGCGACTCTCTTTTCTCCCAACTCCTACCACACTTCTTCTACTATTCTTTCTGGCCCTTGATCACATACTGCCAGGCACTGTACTGGAAATGCTTCATGTGTATAAATGTCATTTCCAAGATCAAACAACATCTTCCTTAGGGACAGGGAGCAGACTTTATACCTTTCTCTTATTCCCCACAGTGCCCTGTATACCTAACAGAGCACTCTGGAAAGAGCAGACCCTCGATAAATAATTATTGATTTGTCCAGAAGGAATTTTAGGATAAATTGAAAGAAGTCTAGAGTTAACGTATATGACTCATACATTAGGAGACTATACAAAATAAAATGGTTCAAGAGCATTTAAATTACAACACGAAGAAAAATTGGTGAAAAATATATCTGGAATGGTAGGGTGGGAACAGGTTCTAACGAGCTTCAAATGCTGTGCTGAAGAGCTCGGGTTTTTTCTGTGGGCCTCGCAAAGCCAACAGGTGATCTTTAAAGCAGGACAAATATTTGACGAATATTTATTGAACACCTCCCTGTGGCAGACACTTTTCCAGGATGTGGGAGTATCACAGTGAACAAAGGAAACAACGATCCCTGCGCTCCTGGAGCTTACCTCACAGTGAAGGAAAGAAACCCAGAGAAAAAGGAGGCAGAGAGGAAAGGGGTTGGGGTGCCCGGGAAGGAAGGAGGTTCTGGCACTGCACAGCGTGTTCAAGCAAGGCCACCCAGAGTGGGAGGCTTTGCCACCGAGTTCTGGACAAGGTCAGCACACCCAAGGTGCCCGCCCAAAGGAGCTACTGCCGTGCTTCTCCCATGGCTCTACTGTCGCTTCCCACAGCCTTTGAAGGCTGCGAGAGCACTTTAACAGCCAGAAAGCAACACGAAGACCCCAGGCTTCATCCACGAGCACACTGGGTTCTGCGTCTCTTCCTCCCCTTAATTCTCCTCAGTCACCGCATCCCTACCCAGGTGCATTTCTGATTCTCCAACTCAAGGTTTGGTGCAGAACAGCCTCAACCTCTTGTTTTCCCTTTACCATTTCCCTGAACCCAGCCTTTCCTCCCCCTGGCCTCTTCCTGGTTCCTCATAATCCAATCTCCTTCCCAGTCGCAGGCTGGGAGCCAGTTCCAGGCCCCCTCCTGATTTTTCACCCATCGGAACCTAGCTGCTGGATGCCTGCAGGAAGCAACAGTGGACCCTGAGGCCACTGCAGGGGTCTCCATGAACAAGAGGAGATGGGGGTCAGGGAGGGGCAACCTGTGTGTGCAGGTGAGTGCATGTGTGTCTGTGTGCTCAGGGTACGCGTGCCTGTCCCGGGTCTGTCCAAACAACGTTGGGAATGAGGAGGTGTGGGCACGCAGGCAGGAGCAAACAGAATCAGAGGGAGCAAAATGAGAAGCAAGTGTTCACGCAGAGAAAGAAATGGAAAAACCTGCCGAGAGAGGAAAAGAAAGAGAGACCCAGAAAGGAAACTCTACTGAGCAGCAAGACACAAGGGTAAAAAGGATGACAGGGAGTTATGTGTATAAAAATTTTTGAAATGCTGAGAAAATGGCAGGAGACCAAAAAAAAAAAAAAAGTATCCATCTAAACCACAGTGTGAAAGAGCAAAAAGGGAGCAAGACAAGACTAACACAAAACTTCAACTAATAAAATTCCAATTCTGTGCTTCCTTCTAAAGGGTTTATTTCCCAGAACAATGCTAGCATAGCCAACAAGGTGGAAAGGCCTCTATCTCTGGTAGCTGGGAAACAAATGGAAGCATTTCCAAAGGTGAAGTGTTCAGGAAGGAAAAACCATATAAATGTAAATGCATGTGTTTGCCTTATATTCTAGAAATTCAGCTGCTTTAACTATAGAATGCAAAACGTAAATACGCTTGGTACAGAGGTAAGCTAGTGATTGCTAATGGTCTGGCCAAAGTGCAGGAGAGACAAACCAAAATAAAGCAAAAAAACAAGAATGCTGTCACAGATAGACCCAAGTAAATAGGCTGCAAAGATATGAACAAGCACTAAACTCCTTGTGACGCCCAGGGTCCCGGGCAGCCCATTGGCCACGGAAACAAGGCAGCATGCTCCTTCCTGTAACTGCTCCTTCTCCGTGCTGCTGTTTCCTCTGACTCGCATTTTCTGCTAACCCTCCTTTTGGAACCCTCTGGCAATGACTCACATGGCAATAGGGCTACTCAGCAATACCACAGCCCTCCACAATAGACGCTGTGTAGGAGGCAAGCAGCTTAGTGGGCTATAGTTTGTATCCGCTTTTTTCCTTTTTGTGTTCAGGGAGGATTTGCTTTTTAGCCACATTTCCCTCAAAACACAGCCCTGACTGGAGATGCTTAGTGCACAGATTTCTAAACGATGAAATGATCTGTTTGGTTACGTGGTCATAACGAAACTAAAAACAGTAAGATGAAAAAACAATAGTGTGATAATCACACCTACAAAAAACAACTTTATACTCGGGTGAAATTAAGATCAGAAAAAAAAAGCTCAAACTAATATTTTCCAACCTTTCACTAAGAGCAAGAGCTAAAACCACATGTTTTGAAGGTCTTGCACTATGTTATTATTAGAAGTCACATTTCTATTGATACTCATGAGTCATTTGTATCGGCGGAAACCAAGAACTTCCATCAACATCATGTTACACACAGTCACTGTGGCTTTTTCTTTATTACTGGTCAAAGCTGCTTCAGAATGCTTATTGAATCTAAAGAAAAGAAAAAGGCAACCTCCTCAATGGTGTGCAAAGCTTTCCTTTCGCCAGCTGATCTCATTTTAATCATCCTTCTCAAGGTAGCTTAGGATGATTTGATCAACTTGTAGCTACAAAAGGAAGTTTATTTAGAAACCTCAAAAAAGCAACATTTCACACTTTCCGCTGAAACTAAGCAAGACTGAACTCCAGAAACAGACAGTGAAAACATCTCTGAAAATACGTTAGCTTTAAGATGACCCAAGGTCAGTTTGCTTTAAAAAAACAAACAAAAAAAACCTCAATAACATGCAACGGATATAAACAAAACCTGTCATCATTAACAACTTGAGCTCTACAAAACAATGCCGGGCTGGCCACTCAGCACCCTCTCCCTGCTTCCCTCCTCAGAGCACACCACCCAGCACACAGGGAGAAGTGGGTCAGGTTTCAGTTACACCAAAAAAGCCCAAGTTAAAGGTTCCTGAAGAGGAAATAACGCATATTTCCTTTCCCTTGATATCGCCTCCTCTCGCCTTAAAGATTCCCAGAAATAAAATGAATCTGCTTTCCTGGGGCATTTCCAGAAATGCTGTGATTCTTATGCAGTCTCTTACAAAGGAATAAATGAGCCCAATTTTCTCCCTGCAACCAGAAAGCTGTGTTTGGCTGCTGGAGGGAGAAGGGAACCACAGATCTGAAAATAGCCTCCTAGCAACTTAAAGGGCCTGGTGCTCTCCAAGGGCGGTGCTTGTTACTGTGGGCAGTTTACAGTGAGGCCAGCTGAGCGCTGCGACAGCTTGCATGAGTCAGCACGGGCTTTTGGTAAGAAACTGCTGACATGCTAAATTACTCTTGCATACATAAGGTGCACACAACCGACCCAACAAAAACAACAACAGGGTACATGCAAATTAGCAAACAGGAACCCATGCACTTCCTATTTTCCAAGATTAGACCAAAAATATAATCTGAACTACTTCTCAAGAAGTAGTAGGAACAATTAATAATAATTAATAGTGGTATTAAACAAACAACTCACTCTCAGTGCTGTGATGTGTGGAACAGCTGCACTCAAATCTCACGGGCCAGTTAACTTTAACTCTTAACTGGATTTAACTGCTTTTCCTCCCTTCTGAAAAATCAAAATAGTTGTCATATCGACCACAAGAAATGGTAACAGCCAAGCGCAGTTCCTGTTTTTAGAGGGGGCTTACTTTCAAGCCCAAAATATCAAGATGCTTAACATGAAAGCTTTAAATTTATTTTTTGGTGGAAGAGACTTAAACCTGCACAGTTATTCAGATCCCAGAAACTTTATGGAGTTAATTTAAAAAAAAAATAAAAATAAATAAATAAATAAATAAATAAATAAATAAATAAAGGGGCCGGCTCGATAGCCCAGTGGAGTTAATTACATGCCAGGCTTTGTCCTACATGCCCTTCACCTCTGTCCTCTCATTTAATACAGGCAGCCCTACACTGAAAATTGTGTTCCAAAAATCCACAGGAAAACTGGTTGTCTGGAACTCAGAACAGATTTTTCCCTAGAAACAATGTCATGGAGAAGTGTTCCAGGATATTCCTAAAAGCATCCCAAATTTAAACCTCAGTGAAAGGTTACATTTGCAATTTTAAAAGTAGAAAATGATACTGTAACATTAGTTCTGAAAACAATAAAAACTGGGGAAAAAACACTCTTGAATGAGGAAATACCTAATTAGAGGAAGGTGAGGGGACAAAAAATTCTAAATGAGACTTCTGGATTATGTTTTCAGTGTCACTCTAGTTCTTTAACATGGTTAAAATGGTTCATTTCACTTCAAAATATAAGCTGTAATCTTACTTCAGCATAAAGTGTCATAAGCACAGAGAACTGATTTTTTTCTCTCCAAATAACATGATCAAGCATTGGAAGAGAAAAAAGGAAAGAGGAAGGGCTACAAAGAAGGAGTACTGGGGGGGTGGGGAGGGGGACAGACAGAAATGGAGTCGGGGATAAAGGAAGTCTTGGAGGCATAATAAAACTGTGAAGACAGAGGAAAAGTGGGAACTAGAGAGAGTTCCCCCACTGGCTCTTCACAGGACGCCACAGCAAGGGAAGAATGAAAGGGTTGGTGAGGAGTCCAGCCCAACAATTCCACAGACTGACACTAGATGGCGCCATCAACTCAACATAGCATGGTTGCTCTAACAGTGTGGGTGGTGGGGAGGTGGGATGGAAGAAGGTTTAGACTCTTCACAACCAGGCATTATCAGGCAACACTTCCATCTAAAAGAAGCATAATTTCATTAATCAATCAGCCTGGGAATTCTCTACTAACGCCCATGCTATCACTAGGCATACCAATTTTCAAATAAATGTATCAACCCAATTTTTATTAATGCAACTGTGTTTGGGTGGTGGTGGTGAGGAATCCACTGCATTTTTTTTTTCTTTCAAAATTCAACATTCAAGGATAATAGAGAATTTCAGGTTCACTGTTACTGAATGTCAACACACCAACTTATTACATTGGTAGCATATGTGATTATATCCAGTGCCTTGTGATCATATCCACTGATGCTCACTGGCAATTGTACTGTAACATTAAGCTCATCTACCTTTTATATTTTTAATATTACAGTGATGCACATCATCTAATCTATTTGTCTATATTCTCTGTCAATGGTTGTATTTATAAGCTACCCTCTCATCACTCAAATTTTTACTCCCATTACCAGGGAACCAATGTGTGAAATTCTGCTACAGTATTCCCATCCTTAATGTTATTTTTCTTGGACTTTGTGTCCCATTTATATGCCAATGCCTCAGAAAAACATAACACAGTAGGTAAGCTCAATTATTTATACCATAGTAAAATTATGTTCATAAACTCCTTTATGGGAAATGGGCATGGAAGGGAAAGAGGGGCACTAGGTGGCCAAAAAAGTGGCAAAGTACAGAGTGAAAAAGTAAGGATAAAAAGAGGATACTGAGGAACTGATAACAAATCTTGCCTATCTTCTTTGAAACTGAGGTAAGGATTATCATCATCCCTGTCACTGATCTTCCCAAAGAGACACATGAAGAGTAAGGGTTAACTCTAAGGATGGCTACATTTTCCTCTTGCTGAATGGGTAATAATATCTGACATAGTTAACTTCATTTTTTTCACAGTTTGACTCTTTAAGGCTCATTCATTTGCATAATAGGAATCTTGAACCCATATAGATATTCTACAAATCAATGTAAGTAATTCTCATACTAAATCAGCAGCTTTAATTTAAGCTCATCATTGTTTGCATAGAAATCTTTATGCACTCATCTGCTTGATTTTTTTAATCACTTAAAACCTCAAACAGTGACACACTGCACATCTCCCCATTTAGCCATATACAAAATTTGAAATAAAAGCTGAAAAATAAGCCAGTACATTCATACAATTGATCATTACCCAAACTGAGCTTCCAACATGCCTGTAATTCAAGCACCTCCCAAGATAATGCTTCTTGACTAAAGGCAATCTGAGTGTACAGCCCAGAACAGAGCTGAGTCAGCATTCCAAACAATGACCCTGCAACTGCAAACCCGAGGTAATCAGGGGTCACTGCCAGGCCAACTGCCTAGCCTCATACTTTAAAAATCCATTCACATTTTGGGTTGAGAATTGCAACATGCTAATCTGGCAAAATAATCTCTTCCTGAAATTGGCCAGAATGAGAAGAAAGGTTACCTGCTTTTATCTGTTACTGGAAGCTAATATTTTTAATTAGGAGCTCTAAGAGAATTGGTTCCAAACTAAATTCTTCCTCCTCAGTAGATTAGTCTATTATAGGAATGGTTTCTTTCCCCTTCTCCTACCCCCAACAAATAAGCTTAAAACAAATTCTTACTGTAACAAGAGGGTGGGAGTGTGAGCTACAGGTAAACCCTGGACACAGAGTCATAGGATTCATGTTCTACGTCTGGTTCTGCCTTTGCCTTTATATTTCATCACTTTCACTCCCTGATTCCCCAACGGACACTTAGATGGGAGAAAGGCAAATACTTGAAAGTGAGGCACATGAAAGACAAGGCATATTCACTCGGGTTCATTGAGAAATTATGTTTCAATTTTATCTTTCAGATAGAAGTCAACAAATTATCTAATATTTCTGAGTGATTGGGATATATTTTGACTTCTGAGACCTCAAATGAAGAAGGAAAAGGAAGGTGAAATAGCATGGTGGTTAAGAGAGTGTCAGACACCTAGTTTCCAATCTCAGTTCTACCACTCATTAGCTGGGTGACATCTGTGCCTCTGCTTCCTTCTCTATGAAACCGGGATAATGATCTCACCTAATTCATGAGTACTTGTGAGGATTAAGTGAGTTAACAGGAGTAACACACAGAGGAAGCTTCAATACAGGTTAGCTATCATTATAGGAAAAAAATGGCTGGTTTGAGAACACAGTATAGTCCATTTGTTTTAAACAGACACTGTCAACACTCCTAAATTGTGCTAAGAATGGTCTAAATAATCATTCTCAGCCTGCAGAGGCTGGCAAAAAAAAAACCCTACTGGGCAGGGGGTGGGGGCATTAGAGAGAAGGTAGAATCACATTTGCATTAAAAGAATTTTGTCTAGGTCCCACACACATGAGCCCACTGGGAAGAGGTTCATTGAAATACTGTCAAAATGACCCTAAATATGTTAAAAATCAGAATGCCAACTTGATTTTTTTCCAAAGTATAAAAATGAACGGTACCCTTGGCAATTAATAATTCTGTTTTTATCAGGTTCTAAAGACATAGGTAAGTCAATTCTGAACTCTATATAGAGGAACCATTATTTGCCAAAATGGCCCCAGGGATTATAGCATGGTTTATGCAATACTCTAAAGGACCAAAGACAGTGAATTAATAGGATTAGGAGCCTAGAGGGAAAGCAAGTGCAAGCTTCATGTTTCAGACAGGCCCTGATAGCAACTGACTCCACACTTCCTCCAGGACAGTTTTGCCAGCCTCCTGATCGGGTCAAATCCTCTCCCCCTGCCTTCCCCTCTCCCCCTACCCCCCACTCCATTATAGCCTCTTTTGGTGGTTTGGAGCTATGTACCCCAGAAAAACATGTTCTTAAACTTAATCTATTCCTGTGGGTGTCAACCCATTGTAAATAGGATCTTTTGATGAGGTTACTTCAGTTTTGGTGTGGCCCACATCAGTCAGGATGGGTCTTAATCCTATTACTGGAGTATTTTGTAAATGGAATGAAATTCAGACAGGGAGAAAGCAAGCCATGGGAAGCAAAAAGCTGAAGGTCAATGGAACAGGGAATAGAAAAGTAAAGGCCAAGAGAGGCTGCCATCTGCACTGCCATGTGACAGAGAAGTCCAGGACAAAGGATCACCAGCAGTCAGCCACGGAACACCAGTCTTCAGAGAGAAAGCATCACCTTGATGACAACTTGATTTGGACCTTTCCTAGCCTCAAAACTGTGAGCTAATAAATTTCCATTGTTTAAGCCAACTCATTGCATGGTATTTGCTTGAGCATCCAGAGAAACTAAAACATCTCTGGTGCATAGAAGTCTTTACAGAGCTTGTCAGGGATTATCTATTATTATCTGATTAATGCCCTTGCTCCTGCTAGACTTCTTAACCTTTTTTGTTCCACAGACCCGTTTGCCAGTCAGGTAAAAACCACAGACCCCTTACCAAGTCCACACTATACTGTGTATTATTTAATAAATATATCATGCCCACACCAACACATCCCCACAAGAATGTTTTTTGAATTTAAATTCAAGCTCACAGACCCCTTGTTAAGAACTCCTGTACTAGACTCCCTGCAGATATTCAGTATATATTCGTTTAACGACAGAGCAGGGCATCTGCCTCTAAAGAAAGGCATTTCTGGATACTTGGCCCATTCTGTGGCAGCTATGAGCTTCTGTTGCTTAGTAGACTACAAGAAGGGCAGGAAAACAAAAATTGCCAATAATCTGTTGATAGTGGAAAACCAAGGAAAGTTGTGGGGCCACATATATACTTTGTTTTCCTACTTGTAAAATGGGAATAACCACACACTCAGCTTTCCCAGCTCTACAGCAGTATGATGAAGACTCCAACAAGAAAGTCTAAGCCTCCTAAGGGATGGGGTCGGGGAGAATGCTGAGTGCTGAGGAAACCCCTAAAACATCCGCAGAAAGTGATGGAGGAGGGAAAAGAGACAGATGGTCCAAGACTAGAATGATAGAAGACTCAGAAACTCAAAAGGCTTTTTTCTAAAACTAACCAGGAGTTTGTCCACATGCCAGCTAAAGGCTCAGGAATAACTGAAGAGAATAACAAAAGGTATGGCAGGACTGGGAAGTGGCGGGTTTAAATGCTTGAGAAAGAAGAAGATGAAGGCTGACACAAGGACAATGGAGCTAGCAACCAAGGGCCTGCTGTCTCAGGAGCATCACAGTGTGTGCTGTGGAAAGGTCAGGGAGGAAGACGGCACATCTCAGAACCAAAGGACATTTATTATCAGGCTCAGGAACAAAAGAGAAGTTAACCGGGGGAATATGCTAGAGGAACGGTGATTACGAAACCACTGGGGAAGACTGAGAGGCATCTTGGCTGTAATTCCAATGACTAGAATGAACGAGTACGTGAAATGCTTTCAGATTGGGGAGATTTATTCTTTTGGGGGGAAAAATAGCTCAAGGAAAAACAAAGGTGAAATTCTTGCCTGATTTTTGAAGTAGTGTCACTTGTAGGAGGAGGTTCAACTTACATATTCTTCAGAAATGAAATGGTCATTAAAAAGGACACGGTGGTAAGATTCTGAGGCTTTAAAGATTCTGAGTAGGATGCCGACAGTAAGATTAAGGTGCAGTTTTAGGTAGAATGACATTTGAAATTTAAAAAAAAAGAAGAAGAAAGGAAAAACAGTAAAAGGAAGACCTTGACTTGACAAAGAAGGAACCACTTTATTTTCTGTTAAATGTTGCCCCAGACACAAAAAGGTGAGAAACACTCTGCGCAATGTTGCCGAGTTCACAAAATGTTCAATTCACAGGAGGTTTCAGTTTGGACTTGAACAACTTGTAAATATTTACAAAAATTTAAAGATGGGACAGGAGTAGGTCATATAACTGTCACTGACAATACAGAAGCTATTTCCCCTTATTCCCAAGGCTCTGATGCTGTTTTCCTTAACATGACTCCAACTCTGCCATGGGCATCTTATTTTTTTTACCAAAGAAATTCCAGTATTGCAACCAGCCCTGATTTCTGAATGGTTAGTGTCTCTGAAAGGGTCATATGTCACTGGAGCTTCTTCAACATCCAGACAGGGAAAGGAGAGGAATAGAGAGGCAGGTGCATAGCATTTGCTGTCTGAATTGCAGATTTTGACAAATAAATCACAAATCATATTGTCCACTGCTGTGCATATGTGAGGGTTCTCTCTATGCCACAGTCCATACCAGACAACCAGTCATGGAACACATATATAGAATGGGGAAATAACCTTTAAACACGAAACACACACACATTATGTTCAGATGAATTTAGTTCCAACGTAAGATTAGAACCTTCCTCTTCTGTAGAATGGGCACAAGCCCTACTTTACATGATTATTTTGAGGAGTCAATGAGATACAGGCAAAGCAGTTAGCACCATGTGATACATGGTGAGAATTCAATAAAGTAAAGTTATTATTTTAATGGGAGTTTTCAAATGACAAATTCCCATGGAGGTCCTCAGACACTAAACAGCCCAGTTACCCCTTCTGGTCAATAACAGCTAAATACAGGGCAGGGTGATCCAAAAGCAATGGCTTATTTACCTGCAAAGGATCACCTTGTGTCTGTGGTAGGACTCTCTGTTAGAGACAGCTAACAATCCCAGAGTGGGGCTCAAATGTTCATTTGGTTTTGATTTAGGGTTCTGTCTTTCGTACATCTTTCAATTTTCCCAAAAGCTGTAACCGTTCATTTAGTGCATACTCACAAATCATCTACTATAAGCGAGGTCTTTGGAAGACAGCAAAATACAAAAATCAAACAATAAGATATTACAGCCCCTTCAGTGGTAGAGCAATTCTAGTTCTTAGGTATGCTCTCACGCAGCATTTTGGAAAAATGTTAACCAATATTTAAACTTTGGGGGATTCCAAATAAAAGTCTTGATATCCAGCTTCCCTTGGAAAAATCAGACAACAGAGAACACAAAGCCACTATTCCCACCAATTTCTGCCTGATGACAGTCACCAACAAGAACACAGACAGAGTCTGACACTCCAGCCAGCTATGCCCCCTCCTCGCCAGGACCAGCTATACAATGTGAGGCCCAGGGTAAAATGAAAATGAAGAGTACCTCGTTCAAAAAGTATTAGGAATTTCAAGACAGGAACAGCGGAGCATGAAACCCATGAGGTCATTTTGAGTGGAGGAGAGGGGGAAGCCTGTGTGACCGCACAGGCTGCACACCCATGAAGCCCATCTTGCTCCCGGGCCCCAGCCAAACAGGAAGTATACTGTCACTCATTCAGCAATCAAGGCCGCATTTACAACTAGCCAGACAGGTGCCCCCTGAAAGCACCTCTCAAAAAGAGGGGCAGGAAAGCCCTGCACAGCCGAGTTAGAGAGCCACTGGGATCTCTTTCCTGCTTGTTAAAGCTGGATCCATACCAGGGACACTAAGCGTGAGTTAATCCAAGTAAAATTAAACTGCTCCCAACAATACGGATTGGCCTGGGCCCCTTTGTTGGCATCACAGGAGCCTGGCTCACAAATTCTGAGGAACAGCTCACAAGTGCTAATGAATAACTAAGTCTCGTCCGCTGTGCAGACAGTGAGCCCAGAAGCAAAAGGCTGGCCTAGGAGCCATGTGAACATGAACCTGACCATCTGGCTCTCTGCGACTCACTTTGATCATAAAATGAATTGCAACGAATTGAAGAGCACATGGCTAGAGTTAATTGTCTCATCTGTAATCCGAACCTACTTTTAAGCAGTTATTATTACCCTCTATCAGGTGGAAATGTTTCCTACCATCACAGCAAAGTGCATTTTCCTGATGAACTCTAATGGATCATTAAATTCCATATCTGAATAACAATACTTTGCACTTACTCAGAGTCTTTCATCCAGGGATTTCAAGGCAGTTTGCAAATAAAAATCGAGTCCCTCACAAAGCAGCCAGAGGTGAGGGCATAGAAGGGAACAACAGCCTGAAGACAGTGACTCAAAGGGCACAATTCAGTAGTAAGAGAATAAATGGTTTCCTCCCAGGCACTGGCAGTACTGAACCTGAATTAGGGGGGCCTGATTTTTCCCCTCCCTCTTCCGCCTCACCCCTTCTCCACGGCAGATCCTGAGAGGCAACACACCAAGGGCTGAAGAAAAACAGCGGTGTTCATCACCTGCATCATCTGACCATGGGTTCAGACACACGCACGCAGGCGGAGAATGCCTTTCTCCATAGAATCCTGGCACACCCAATTTGAATTGACATTCAATCCACCCGCAGAATAGGCAGATATCAAAAGTATTAACTCAACACATTTATAACAAACAGAAAATCTGACGCTTTCCAAAATTCAAAATGAAAATAATGCTTTGCACAGAGTACATTCCAACAAAAGTACTTTATTCCATGGCTGTGTATTCTATTTCGGGGACCCCAATTTGAATGGTATTCAAGTTTCAGGACAGCAAATAGGATGGAAGTGGGCAATCAATGCGTTTTAAAAACCAGAACACGAGAAGGGGGGAAAAAATAAAACATTTCAGCCACTCAAAGTTCTGTGGTGAAATTATAAACTCCTAAAAAACTGAATTTATAATGGAAAAGCTGACAGGTCTTTCACTGGAGCAGTCTGAACACAACACTGTAATTTAGCAATCTCTCTTACAGACTAAAGACTAATTTTAACAAGTTGTCATTTTGACTCACGTTTATTACTACCTGCAAGAATGAAAAATGCCGTTTACTAGGGAGCTGTCCCAGAACGAGGGTGGGGCCAGCTCACATTTTGAGAAAGACACCCGCTGCCTTACCGAAATAGCCCTCTCAACTGAAGAGACGCAGGCGTTCACGCTCAGCTTCTTTCATGTCACCCAGAGCCTTCGCAGCTCGACATGCCTTTCCTACATGTTACATTTTAATGATCTGAGAAAACCGTTATCAGAGTTAACATCTCTAATTTTACTCTAAACAGACAAAAGCAAAATAACTCATTAGGCATCATCTCCGCCAAGGTTCCCACTAGGCAGGAAGGGATTTTTATCTAAAGTAATTACCCTTTTTAGTTAAACACACTCAACAGATGAAATTTACACAGACTGAGAGACTGCAGCCGAGACCGCGAAGGTGAAAACCGAGGGACGCCGCGTCTCGCCAGCCGCGGGCCTGCAGGGAGTCTGCCGCTGCGTCTCGGGGGTGGGGCGCCCTAGTCCCTCCGGTTTCCCGCTGGCCATGGGTCGCGGCGGCGGCGGCACAGACCCGGCCGGCCGGCTGCAGGACGCGCCTTCCCAGGCACGGTCAAAACCACGCCGGCCGCTGCAACACCGGAACTTCCCCCGAGTTGCCAAACTCGCCTACACGTGAGAGGGTGCCCGGGACACCCCTAACGCCCACGACCTTCCAAGCCGGGGTGCGCGGTGCCTGCACACACACACACACACACACACACACACCCCACACTGCCCGCTTCCTCCACACGGTCGGAGTTTCTGCAAATACTCGGCCAGACCGAGGTGGCCAAGATGCTCGCTTGAGTCCGCTCTCGCCGGCACCTCGGGCAGCCCATGAGCGCCGCCCGCCGCCCTCTCAACGGCGCTGGGCTTCAGAACACACTCCCGGGTTAGGGAAGAACTGCGGGACCCACCGAGCGCCTGGGCACCGGGGGGCGGAGGTGGCATGCCCTGGCCGAACTACTCTCCTAGCTGGGGCTTCTGGGGCTTGGGGACTGGAGGGTGGGCAGGGGAGGAAGAGGGGGTGGGGGGAGGCTAGTGTGAGATAGTTGGAGGTGATTTCAGGCAGGTTCTTGGGGGGGGGGGAACAAGGTTTCCCTCCTAGAAACCACGACACCCCCCCAGCTGAGCTCCGCCGGACCCATTCCGACATCCCCGTTGTTGGCTAGTTGGGGTTCCACCACGCGCGCAGCCCGGGGTCTGCGGCCCGGGGTCCCCACCCTGCCTCTGCCCTGGACCCTAAACTTGGGTTTTGATCATCCTCCGGCCGGGCCACCCCGCAGCGCCTGACAGCTGAGCGCAAAGGCGCGGCGGTCGCGGTCCCCGCGGAGCAGTCCCCGGCGCCGACGCCGCGGGCAGGGAGGAGGCCGCCCCGCCTGGCGCGGGGATCCCGGGTTGGGGGCCAGGGTACTCGGGCCTCGCGGGTCCGGGAGCCGGGCGGTGGGTCTGACAGCTGCGCCGGACTCGCGCGGCCGCGCGCCTCCCCCCAGCGCGCCCTCCCCACGCCTGACTTATTACCCTCTGCTCCTCCTCCCCCTGCTGTTCCAAAACACCCGTCGACGCGAGCAAAATACAATGCCGTCTCGCCCGCCCGTAAACAGCCAGGCGAGAGAGCGCAGAGTCGCCGCGGCGCGTCCGCGGGCTCGGCTCCCACCCCTTTCCCGTTCCTAGAAAATGCCATAAAAGCGGGCAGGGCGCTTGGCGGATTTGCTGCGCGCCGGGCGGCCGCGGCTCCCTTCCCGCGCCGCTTCCCCATGCCTCCCTGCCTGCGCCGCGCACCGGCTCCCCCCGCAAACTTGCCCCGCAGCCCCCCCCGGCGCCGGGGCCCGGGCCGGGACTCACCTCACCAAGGAACTTTGCGTCCTTTTCCGCCTCCTCTTCCCCGCGTCTTCCCAGCCCACAGACCCCTCCCGGCAGCCGGCGCGGTGGGCGGTTCGGGGGTCACCGAAAGCTCGCGGAGGGGACGCGCATCACATGGCAGCTCGTTCCCAGCCCCCCGAGTGTGCCGGGGAGGGGGAGGGGAAGGAGTGAGGGGAGGCCGGGGAGAGAGAGCCGGGCGGCGGCGGGAGTGGGCAGGCGGGCTGCGGAGGGCGGCGGCGGGCGCTCACGGTAGCGCTGCTGCGACCGCAGCCCGGGCGTGCACTGCCGCTGCGCTGCTGCTGCTGCTGCTGCCGAGGCGGCGGCGTTTCGGCGCTGTTTGCTCCGCGCGGCGCGGCTCGCGCTCTCCCGGGAACGCCCACACTCTCAATCGCTACATTGTTGACATTCGGCGCTGACGTCACCCGCTCCCCATTCACAATAACTTTACGGGAGCCGGGCAGCGCACCTCCCCGGCCGCTGGGGCGCCGTACGCCCGGCGACTAGCGTAAGCTGCTCCGCGAATGGCGCTCGGGGGACTGGGGCGGGCGCGCGCGCTCCGCCGGCTCGCGGGAGGGGGCGCGCCTCACGCCGCCGCCGCCGCCGCCGCCGCTGCTCTTCCCGCTTTGTGCGGCCGCGCGGCCGGGAGAGCACCGGTCTCCGGCCCCCCGGCCCCGGCCCCGGCTCCGCTGACCGCGCGGCGGGTCCTCACCTGGCTTTATCCCGGGCTTTGAAAGACGAGAGCTGGGGGGCTTGTGGGTGGAGGGACTGGAGAGGGCTGGCGTGGCACGTGGGGAGGGGGCTTGAGCCCAAGACACTCCACCAAAGGAAGGAGCCAGACCCCGAGACCTGGGTTTCCTGGGCTGTCTAGCGTTTCCCAGGAGGAGCAGGGAAAAGATGCCGAACCAGACCCCACAAAGCTGACCCGGCTCCCCCTTGGGTTAGGTTAAGAGAGTGGAGCGAGGAAAAGCAGCCCCTGACCCAAACTCCCAGTAATGATGATCGCATTTGAATCTATTTCTGGAGGTTCTCGGCCTGTCTGCTAAGTGAGACTCTTAAGCCCCCACACCAGCGCGATAGCTTGGGAAGCGTATATTAAAAGCCGACCTCCTCAGCTTGAGCCCCAGCTCCTACCAGGCTGCATTCACTTCCTCTTGCCTCTCATTCTGGAGGCTGTTGCACTTTGAGTGGCTGCCCTGTCACAAGAAGCCTTATGGTGGTTAGAATCTGAAAGAGAGTAATTAAGACTTAGGCTAAAAGTATATTTGCAATAAAAGAAGGTTGTGCTAGTATAGTGCTGGTGCCTGCAACTTTATCCCTGCCAAGGCCAGGAAATTCTGCGAGGTTTCCCTAAACACCTATAACTTGGCCCCCTTGTGTACAGGCAGTATTCCATATGATTGCATGTGGTGCTTATTTTTAATGAATATTATAAAACTTGGGCTCACTCTACGGAGAGAAGGATCATAAATCCCCCCTGTAAAGTGGGCACTGGCATATGCTGAGGAAGCAGTGAAGCATCGCCCTGGGAGTCTTGTGATGTGAGCCCAAGTGTTGCTCTGAAACACTTTCCTTTGAGGGCAGAGTTTTAAAAGGCCCCATTTTGAGTGTTTGTATGGAAAGGCAAATGATGGCCAAAAGCAAGCTGAAGAGGCAGAGCTAATTTTTCTAATAGCACTGCAGAATCACAGTGTATAGGTCTGGCATGGGATTGGGAGATTTTTTATCTCCTAACCTCTCCAGTTTTCAGAGGAGGAAGAAGTCTCAGAGCCAGGAGTAGCCTTCAGTCTCCTGCCTTGGGGGTCTGGTGCTGCTTCTGAGGTCCCTGCCTGACACCTGTGGCAAGGACAAAATACTGACCCCTGGTTGCTCTGGCCCAGCCATTTCTTATATTCTTATGGGTGGTTATGTATCTGCATTTCTCATTTTTGTAAGCATATGATTGTTGGTGAGATAACTGTGCATTTTGATAGCACCAATAAGCTTTTTGCCACAAGAGCCAGGCTTGAGAAGATTTCTTAAAGGATGTGTAAATTCATTCCTTTTTAGGCAGGCCCTGGCTGCCCAGCCATGAGTGGAGTTGGGCATGTCTGCGCAGATAGCAGGGAAGGTCCCTAAAAACTCAGACTGGATTTTAGTTTGAAAGTCATGTATGAGGTCGGACAGCAACTGGGGTAGGCTGCATTGACTAGTTATTCAAGGGGGTTGAATTATAACTGGTTGAGCTTAAGGACGTGTCCAGCTCTGCATCATGTGCTTCTGTGACTGAATAAGACAAAATCTTTTGAGGAGCTTGAAGTCTTGCAGGAGATGATTTCGTTTTACTTTTTAATAGCTGGAAGTAGGCTATTTGAATTAAAGTCTGTTAAACCTATTTGGAATTACATGGAATTAGAATGCTACATCAAGTCATTAGACACTTTTTTAGCAGTACCACCGCAGAGGTTAGGCTGGGGCCAGCCTTCGCGCCCTGGTCGTGAACATTTGGTGATACCCTGGATTAGAGGTGCTGCTCTGGGCACTACAGGCCTTTACAATGTGAAACAGATGCAGGTCCTTCCCTTTGTACACTCTTGGCAGTAACTTGAGTAGAGGTTAATTTATTTCCCATGCCTGGAATATTCAGCCTTTTCTGAGACACATTTTTTTCTACATAGTTACATGTGTGTGTTGATCCAGAATATGGGTTTCATCTGTGATACATTTCTAAGCAGGATCTGGTTTCCAGGGACAATAACTTTGTACCATATCATTGAAATGAATAAACTTTATTTCTGTAAATCTCCCTGATTTTATAAAATAAACAGGAAAAGCTAAAATATCTAGGAAACAAAAAGAAGAGGAAAGGAAGACAGAGGAAGAAACGAACCGTTCCCAAGTCTTTGGTTTTCTTGCTCCTCAGTACACTATACAGTATCTGATGATGCTGAGAAGGAATAGTGGTTTTCTTAGGCAGAATAGAACCCACAATTTCAATTGTGGCACCTTGAATAAGACCTACAAGAGCAAAGTTTCCAGCCAGTGACATCTGACAAGAGAGCGGAGTGGGGTGGGGGTAGGAGCACGGCAGGTGGAGCCAGCACACTCAAGGAAGTTCTGCTGAGAGGGAACTCATTCTCCCCATTGAAGAGAAGAGGTCTGAGGATTGAGACCTAAGACACTCCAGCATTTATTGGTCAGGAAGATGAAGAAAATGAAGAGGATCCCGGCAAGGAGACCAAGCAACAGCAGCTAATGAGAAAGAGGAAGAACCAGGAGAGTGTAGCATCCTGGAAGCCAAGAGAAGAGAGTGTTTTGAGAAGGAGGGAGCGCTCGACTGCATCATTGCTCATGATTGGTCCAATAGGATGAGAACACACTGTTGACTTTTAAATTTGGTGACCTGGAGGGCACCTGAGTCTTTGACAAAGGGGAATTGAGTGGATTTGAGAGAGAGTGGGAGGAAAGGAAGTGGAGGCAGTGGGTGTAGACCACTCTTTAGAGGTGCTTTGCTGTGGAACAGAGGAGAGGAAATGGGGAAAGTGTACAGGGCTATGCATGGTCAAGGGAGAACCTTTTTTCTTTCAGGTGGGAAAAATTACAGCTCTTGATGAAGATAATCCGACCAAGAAGGGAAACTGTTGGTACAAAGAGAGTTTGTACTGGGGTGAAGTTCTTGAGTGGGAGAGTAGAGCTTCTGTAGGGGTAAGGACAGTTCATCCCTAGCATCAGAAGGGAAGGCAGCACATGCAGAGACCTGCAGGGAAGCTGGACTGTGGTGGTGAGAGAAGGGAGTCCTTGTCTGAGTGATTCTGTTTTCTTAGTGGACTAAGAAGAAAAGTCATCAGCTGATGGTGGAAGAAGGAAAAGTGTGGGAGTTGGGGGAGACAGAGAAGATGTGGACTAGATCAGGGAGATGTAGAAGGGTTGTTGGAAAGTGCAGAGGACAGTTGAGGATCACTGCTTGTGGTAGGTTAAATTAGGTGCACCCAAAAAAAGACACGTTCTTCATCGCAATCCGTGTTTCTGTGGGTATGAACTCATGTGTAAATAGGACCTTTTGAAGATGTTGTTTTTAGTTAAGGTGTGGCAAGACAGAATAGGGGACAGGGTAGACCTTAACCCATTTAACTGGAATCCTTTATAAGCAGAAGAAATTTGGACACAGTCAGAGAAGGCTGTAGAGAAGCCAGAAGCCGGAAGTCAATGGAAACTGTAAGAGCAGACACAGGGAGCAAGATCACCATGTGATGAGAGGCAGAAGTACAAGCCAAGGAAATCCAAGGATTGCAGAATCCTACAGACTTCAAGGAAAAAACATAGTTTTGCCAATGCCTTGATTTTGGACTTCTAGCTTTCCAAACTGTCAGCCAATATCCCTGCTGTTAAGCCAGCCCATTGTGTGGTATTTGTCATAGCAGCATAGCAAATTAAAACACGACTAGAATCTTTATGGATGCGCCACTGCCAAGAAGAGTTTTCTCATTGTGGAAAATCTTGCACAAGTTTTGAAAAACTGTTGGTGTATTCCAAACTAGTAGTCTTCCAGACTAACTAGGATTATGGCAAAATTTTCACTTCTAGCCCCATTTAAATAGCATTGGCATCCTTTTTTCTTTTAACTATACCTCCTGTTTTGGTCAGCCACAGATGTGCCTTTTGAAATACACCAAAATTGGTTGGTTTTCATAAAGGGTATTTATTTGGGGTAGAAGCTTACAGTTATCAGGCCACAAAGCATAAATTTCTTCCCATACCAAAGTCCACGTGTTGGAGCAAGATGGCTGCCGATGTCTCCAGGGCTCAGGCTTCCGGGTTCCTCTGTTCCCGGGGCTGCGTTTCTCTCCGGGCTTAGCTTCTGTTTCCTTCACGAGTTCAGCTGTAGACCATGAGGCTTTCTATGCTTTGCGTCTCTCCACAAGGCCAGCTGTAGACTATCGGCCGAACGGCTCACTCCAACATCAGAACTGCTTCTCAAATCTCCTTCTCCAAATCTCTGCT
>PVKH010002983.1:0-20029 GCA_004027955.1 Chaetophractus vellerosus | reverse complement strand
GGTCTGCCCGCGTGGAGAGGCCCCCAGGAACCGAACCCGGGGCCTCCTATGTGGTGAGCCGGCGCCCTATCCGCTGGGCTACAGCTGGCCCTGGAGATAAGAGCCTTGAAGATGAGGAGTGTAGTGGCCAGCCATGGAAGCTGACAACAGCCAATTGAGGGCAATCATCGAACCTGATCCTCTTACAACTACATGAGAAGTTGCCAAAGACCTCAATGTCGACCATTCTATGGTCATTTGGCAGTTGAAGCAAATTGGAAAGGTGAAAAAGCTCGATAAGCAGGTGCCTCATGAGCTGACCAAAAAAAAAAAAGTCATTTTGAAGTCTCATATCCGCTTATTCTCTGCAACAATGAACCATTTTATGATCGGATTGTGATGTGTGATGAAAAGTAGATTTTATATGACAACCAGCAAC
This sequence comes from Chaetophractus vellerosus, assembly GCA_004027955.1. Classification (NCBI taxonomy): domain Eukaryota; kingdom Metazoa; phylum Chordata; class Mammalia; order Cingulata; family Chlamyphoridae; genus Chaetophractus; species Chaetophractus vellerosus. The sequence goes on along the minus strand of PVKH010002983.1, from coordinate 19,611 downwards.
GACCAGCTCAGTGGTTGGACTGAGATGAAGGTCCAAAGAACTTCCCAAAGTCAAACTTGCACCAAAAAAAAGGTCATGGTCACTGTTTAGTGGTCTGCTGCCGGTCTGATCCACTACAGCTTTCTGAATCCTGGTAAAACCATTACATCTGAGAAGTATGCTCAGCACATTGATGAGATGCACCAAAAACTGCAATACCTGCAGCCAGCATTGGTCAATAGAAAGGGCCCAATTCTTCTCCACAACAATGCCCAACTGTCACGCAACCAATCCTTCAAAAGTTGAATGAATTGGGCTACAAGTTTTGCCTCATCTGCTATATTCACCTGACCTCTCGCTAACTGGCTACCACTTCTTCAAGCATCTCAACAACTTTTTGCAGGGAAAATGCTTCCACAACCAGCAGGATACAGAAAATGCTTTCCAAGAGTTTATCAAATCCCAGAGCACAGATTTTTATGCTACAGGAACAAACAAACTTATTTCTTGTTGGCAAAAATATGTTGATTGTAATGGTTCCTATTTTGATTAATAAAGATGTGTTTGAGCCTAGTTATAATGATTTGAAGTTCACGGTCCAAAACAGCAATTCCTTTTGCACCAACCTAATAAAAACCATTGACCATAGTTAGTGGCAATGCTTCAGTATTTTTTCATAAATTGTAACAAATGTACTATACTCATGGAAGATGCTATTAAAAGGGGAAAATGTGAGAGGGGGAGAGGGTAGGGTATATGGGAATCCCCTATACTTTCTATGTGCCTTTTCTGTAACCTAAAGCTTCTTTGAAAAAAAAGTGAAAAAAAAATAAGACACTGGGGGAACATACAGAACACATTGTCACTGTACGTAAAAGATAACAGATCTTACAGGGATGAAAGACACAACACAAAATTTAATTATTTTATTTTATTTTTTATGTTTTTATTTTGTATTTTTTATTATTTTTATTTATTGTTTTGGCTTTGTTTCTGGGGAGGTTTTGGATTTTAGAAGAGTTGCAACTGTGCCAGGGGAGGATCACTGGTGCCAGGTGACAGCGGTGGGGGGATGTGTGGGAAGGGTGCACCTGGGGCATGAATCTATGGAATATGAATGTGTTCAAGTGTACATGGAGTGTTGCCTCAGTGGGTGGAGAGCCACAGAATAACCGAAAAAATATTGAATTACCATCCTGGGGACTCCTGCTACATTCTCACATAGAGTGGCAAGAATCTCTAGAGTACATGGACAGTGACTACTGAGGAGAAAAGACCAACATGCCAGGCCCTTGATTTTGATGCTTGTACTTATGAACCTTGTTCTTTTGAAATTCAAACTTTGCCTAGTAATATATTGCCTAAGAGTTACCTCCTGAAAGCCTCCTTGTTGCTCAAATGCGGCCACTCTCTAAACCAAACTCAGCATGTAAACTCATTTTACCTTCCCCCCAGTGTGGGACATGACTTCCAGGGATGAGCCTCCCTGGCATCAAGGGATTATTACCAAGTGTCAACTAGCAACACATTTGGAAAAAGACCTTGATCAAAAGGGGAAATTTTAAAACACAATTGAGTTTTATGGCTACAAGATTTCAAAATGAGTTGGGAGGTCATTCCAAAGGTTACACTTATGCTAATCTTAGGAGGCTCTCACTGACTGCTGCACTAAACAGTGCCTCAAGCAGGGGACTCCTGAGAGTGCTCTAGAGACATCTAGACACTATAGGTGGGGCAAACAACCCCAGGAATTCAGCATCCTGTTAGTGGGCCTTATCTTGGAATATAAGGTAACCTATTCCCCCAATGTATCAGAGTTGGACTCATTTATAATTTTCCTACACATGGTTTTGATGCCCCTTTTATTTGAAGTTATAATTAGCACTATACTTGTTAAATATATGTCCCAGTGACTTAAATCTTCCAGCTATTCATATGCAGATTGAGCCCTAAATCTCAGCAGCCCAGTTCATCAGACTCACCCAGGACAACTAACAACATGATGATGGACAATGCCCACCCCAAAAAACAGTATCTATAACTACAAGCAACACATTTCCACCCATCTGTCCCATGGGATCTAAGCCCCCTGTCAATCAGAAGCAGAGTGGGCATCACTGTCCCCACATCCTCAAGATTGAGGAATGAACAAATATAAGGGAGCAACACAAGTATGGCCTAAAGTAGACTTAATAGTATTCTAGTAATGGAAGAACTTGTAACACTGATATAAAGACAGTGGTCAACAGACATTCTGAGGGGAAGGAGAGGGAAGAATAGGTGTAACATGGAACATTATTAGGGCATTGGAAGTTTCCTGCATGACATTGCAATGACAAATTCAGGCATTAGACATTTTGTCAAAACCTATAAAATTGTGAGGTGCAAAGTGTAAACCATAATGTAAACTATAGACCATGGTTAGGAGCAATGCTTCAGTATGGGTTCATCAATGGTAACAAATGTACCACACTAATGAAAATGTTGTTAATGGGGAAAGTGTGTGTGTGGGGGTGAGGTATATGGGAATCCCCTATATTGTCGATGTAACATTTATATAACCTAAAGCTTCTTTAGAAATAAAATAAAATTTAAAAAAAGGACAGTCATTTGGAATAGGGCCCACCCTAATGCAGATTGTCCTCACCTTATCTAATCACACCTTCAATGGTCCTATTTCCTAATAAGGTCACATCACAAGACTGGGTATGGACTTGAACATATCTTTTTTGGGGACACAATTCAATGCATACCATGGACCACACCGATCACATTCAAATTTGCTCTATCTCTTCCTTCCACCTTCCAAACAGCTCCTGAATCCAAGCCTTCTTCAGGAAACTTTCAGGCAAAATAAAATAGGAGTGCTTAGTCTCATGCAACCCTATCCTGAATCAAAATGGGTTAGTCTCTCTTCTTAGGCATTCCATAAAATGTTATTTTGCTTAGATAAATTTAGGTATAGCCTGTATTTTGCTTAGTGATCTGATAATGGGATTTACAATATCTCCTTTGTTTCATTATCAGTTCTCTGTTTTACGTTATTGTTATTTTCAATCGCAGGAAGGAATGCTCTAATGTTATCTTCAACAATTACTAATTGCCAGACACCATGCTAGGTACTTTTTCATGTATTGTTACATCTCATGTTCATTTTTAGGGGACAATGTTTATTTTTATCTTTTTTATACACTTTTATGAGATCAATTGTAGGTTTACAGGAAAATCATGCAGCAAGTACAGTATTCCCATGTACCCCCCTCACACCCTCAGTTTTCCCTATTCAACATTTTACATTAATGTGTTACTTTTCCTAAAATTGGTGAAACAATATTATTATAATTATGCTATTAACTTCGGTCTACTGTTTGCATTCGAGTTCACTCTTTGTGTTGCACAATTCTATGGGTGTGTTTTTGTGTAATGTATACAACCTAAAACTTCCTTTTTTGTTCCTTTTTAAATATACAGTTCGATGGTGTTAATTACGTTCATGAAGTTTCACAACCATCAATGTCATCCTTTGCCAAAACTTTTCCATCATCCCAAACAGAAACTGCATACCAATTAAATATTACCTCCTTTTCCCCCTCCCCCACTCAACCCCTGGTAAACTTTAATTTCTGACTTTAGGAATTTGCATATTTTGTTCATTTCATATAAGTGAGTTTACACAGTATTTGTCCTATTGTGTCTGGCTTATTTTACTCAACATGATATCTTCAAGGTTCACCCATGTTTTAGCATGTATCAGAACCTCATTCCTTCTAACAGCCGAATAATATTCCCTTATATGTATATAGACCATTTTATTTATCCATTCATCTGTTGATGGTCATTTGGGTTGTGTCCACCTTTTAGCAACTGTGAATAATGATGCTATGAACATCAGTGTTCAGATATCTGTTCGAATCCCTGTTTTCAATTCTTTTGGAAGTGGAATTGCCAGATAACATGGTAATTTTATATTTAACTTTCTGAGGAATTGCCAAAGTGTTTTCCATAGTGGCTGCACCATTTTCACATTCCCGTCAACCACACAGATGTATTTCTCTTCCTCCACATCCTCTCCAGTCCATGCTTTTAAGCAGCAGCTATTCTTGTGGGTGGGAGATGGGATCTCATTATGGTTCTGATTTGCATTCCTCTGGTGGGTAATGGCATTGAGCATCTTTTCATGTATTTATGATCCATTTGTATATTTTCTTTGAAGAAATGTCTATTCAACTCCTTTGACCATTCTTAATTGGGTTGCTTGTCTGTTTTGTTGTTGAGTTAGGAGTTCTTTATGCATTCTGGATATTAAACCCTTATCAGATATATGGTTTCCAAATATTTTTTCCCAATCTATAGACTGTCTTGATAAAGTCCTCTGACGGACAAAAGCTTTTAATTTTGATGAAGTTCCATTTATCAATTTTTTCTTCTATTTGTCTTGCTTTTGGTATAAAGTCTAAGAAATCACTGTCTAACACAAGGTCTTGAATATGCTTCTGTATGTTTTCTCCTAGGAGTTTTATAGTTTCAGTTCTTATAGTGTTCTTTGATGCATTTTGAGTTAATTTCTGTATCGGTGTGAGGTGGGGGCCCACCTTCATTCTTTTACAAATGGGTATCAAGTTTTCCAGCAGCATTTGTTGAAGAGATTATTCTTTCTCTACTGAGTGTGTACTTTTCTTTATGTCAGATAATGTCCAGTAAATCACCCTGGGCAAATATGTACTCCGTCATCCTTTGGAGTAGAAATAGGAAGATGTGGACATGCTGATGATATACTTTATTAAAGAACAGTGTCAACAATAGCAGCTTAAAATGAGCAAAAATGATATCGCCTCTCTAGAACTCGCAAGCCCTTTTAAGTGGTAGGGCTGTGAATATTGTTCTCTTGTGACAGGACGTGAGGGTGACACAAGGCCTGAGCCCTCATGTCGTTTGGCTTCTCTCACCACCTTAAGCAAAAAATTGAGTGAATAAACAGGGCAATTGGCCTCAGAGACACAGAGACGGGCACCCTCAAAGCCTGCTGCCTCCAGGGTTCAAGGTTAACACAGAAATAATTCCCTCAAAGGCCTTTCTAAATAAAGTTATTCACATCTTTCTTCACCTCTCAACATGTCTTTCTTTCCTCCTTCCCTCTGCCTCCCCCCACTACTCCTCTCCTCTCTCTAAAGTTGGCGTTAAAAGACTTTGAGCCTTGGTTTGGGGCTGGAATCCCAAACACAGCAGGCAGGCTCCAAGCCTGTCTGTTTCCTAGGGGAAACTGTCAGATGCAAGGCTGCCTCTGTGTAGGAGACGTGCACACCCAGGGAAGACACGTACTTCAGACGCGGAGGGAGAGACTGCTGGCTCCACGGTGACGGGAGATGAGATCCCACAGTCTGCCAAACAACCCTGAGCCATGTGCATCGTGCACCCTGCTGCTTGGAGATGGCACTTGGCACATTTTGGCTGGGCTTTGCCTTCCCCCCTCTGGGGACACCAAGTCAGTGATTGATGGTGGGATTGAGGGATTTGAAAGTTATGAGTTCTCTATGGTCTCCAGGGAGACTGGTGCCAATTCAATTAAACTCATCACGTAATATTGAGCCTCTCTTAAGAACTTGTAACTGAGCAAGGTATTTTGGAGGAGGGAAGGCACAAAAGAAGCAAATTATGTCATCTCTAACTTTCAGGTTGCTGTGCAGACTAGAAACGATGCATTTAATTCTGTGATATGTGGTAGGCACTCAGTAAAAAGGTGTTTGAAAATCTGAATGGCATATATGCCAACTAGGCTTATTCACTCCTAGATACGGGCAGAAATGTTGCCACATAATATTGGCCCCTATAACATGTGTAGGTGGGAGAAGGGATAGGGCAGGAGATAATTCTCCCTTCCAAAGCGTGGGGCATATGATCATATATACCTCAAGGAGATGATGATGGACAACAACCATCTGAAGGAACAGAAAGAGTCTGCAACTGCAAACAGGATAGTTCCATCCATCTTCCCCATGGGATCTAAGCCCCCTCTCAATTAGAGGTGCAGTGGGCATTACCAACCCAGAATCCTCAGGATTGGGGAATGAACTACGGACTAGAGTGGACTTACTGGTATTCTACTATAGACCTCTTGTGATTCTAGCAATGGAAGAAATTACGACATTGATGTGGAGCCAGGGAGCAGGGAGAAGGAAAACCAGTTGTAATATAGGGGCAGAACTGTGTGGGAGAGAGTGTAGACTACAATGTGAACTATGGTCCATGCTTAATGGCAAAGCCCCAGGACGCGTTTATCAATTGCAATGAATGTGCCACACTAATGAAGGATGTTTATGTGGGAGGGTATGGGAGGTATGGGGAGTGGGACATATGGGAATCCCTATATTTTTTGTGTAACATTTATGTAATCTAAGTAGCTTTTAAAAAATTTTAAAAAATATTATTAAAAAAATACTTATTCCAGAAATAGCAGCTATGTACAGCAGAGGAAGCATAGAGTGATAGGTGAATTTTCTTGTTTGTTTCTACTTTTTGTTTATTATCATTATTGAAATTTTTAAAATGCTCTAATGACTGAAGTGATAAATGCACAATGATGTGATTATACCAAATACCATTGATTGTACACCTTGGATGAACTGTTGCTTTACTAATATGTATCAATAAAATTGATTTCTTTAAAAAAATTAAAGAAAGAAAAACATTCCAGGTAACCGATGAGTAGCCATTATAGGCAAGGGGGGAGGAGGGCACGATAGAATTAGTTGCAGCCAACTGGAATAGTTAGAATGGGAGTTTCATAGAAATGGCTTCTGGCTCTGGCTCTGCCACTCAACTAGCCATGGGATCTGTCCAAGTTACTCCACCTTTCCGAGGCTCAGCTGCCTTACCTGTGGAAGGGGAAGTAACAGTACCTCAGAGCACTGCAGGGAGAATTAATTGAGCTAAAGGCTGCCAGAGGACATACTGCCTGCCACAGTGGGGTTGCACAGGCAGTAACCCAGCCACGGGGTGGAGTGGAGATGAGAAGGCCCCTAGTGATTACAATGTGCATATTAAATATATAGTTAAGTTTACAGTATTCTTTTTCCTATTTTGTATTCTGCTCTAAGTAAGTAAAAAACTAGAGAGAAGCCTGTGTTCAAGAGCGCACTCTGCCACCAGTTTACTGGGTGGTGGCAGGTAATTCACTTTACCACTTTAGGTGTCACTTTGTCCTTCTGTAAAATGGGGGAAGTAGAACACTGGGTGGGGGCCTTTTCAACTCCAGCATTCTGGGACTCTTCATGTTCACGTTACCTTCCCTGGAATTCTCCCCTCCAATCAGGTATAGATGGAGTAACTGGGAAAATCATGGGACAGGTTTAGAAAAGGCAAGATTTCACTCATTCTGTGACTTATGAGGATTGAACCCCGTTTTCCTGAGGGGAAGAAAAGATCACAACTTTTCTAAATCTCCACTTGTTCTGCCGTGTGACCAAGAAAGTATTTTTTTCCTTTGCCTTGTCTTGCATGTTATTAAAAAGATGCCAAATTCAGCTTGGCATTTCAAAAAAGACTTTCAGAAATGCAGACTGCTTTGGGAGGTAAGATTTTTATGCAAATATAAAACATGAATGCGTCTGAAAACTTAGAGCCCTTCAGTCTCCAGGAGAGAAAGGAGCTTATTTTTAGATGCGCAATTCAGTGCTCACTTATTAACTAGCCATGAGACTGATTATTTAACCCCTCCCTTTCCGTAACAGCTGGAAGCTAGTAACCAACTATGAAACAGTCTTTAGAGGTCTTGCAGTTGGGGTTGACAAGCAGAACATCAGCTTTTCTACCACTCAGTTTTGGGGAGTGGGCTCCCACTTAACGTCCCCAAGGTGAAGCTAATGTGGGACTCTGGAGGGTGGGGCCCCACTATCTGTGGTCCAATTGCTGCCACAGCAACTCTAGGTTACCTTCTCCTCTTCCCGGTCAACTCCAGGGAAGAGCTTTAGGATTTATGTTGCCACATTATTGCCAAGAAATGTGACAATTTATCTTCCCAAAGGTAGGGGAACAGAGTCAAAAAACCTGAAGAAAACTGTTTTTCCTTTCAGGTGGAAAGGAGGAATGGAGCAAAAATTAGAGAGAAAACAAGACGTTTCTTGTTTTCTGTAAGATACCAGAGATAGGCGAATGCTCATCACTTATAAATGCAGCTGGGCTGTGTGTGTGTGTGTCTGTGTGTGTCTGTGTGTCTGTGTGTAGGTGTTTAATTAAACTCTGAAATTTTGGTTTGGGTTTAAATTGTCTCAATAAAAATGTTCCTTGGATGGACTGATAAGAACTGGTGTTCTCATTTATTAATAAATTCTACTGCTTTCAAAAGTTATATATATATATTAATTGGAGAAATTTTGGATAAAACAGAAAAGAAAAAAGAAGCAGAGTAATCCCAACATCCTGAAATAACATTTTCGGGGATATAGACTGACAAAATATACACATAGAGTTCATATTATAAAGAGTAAATGTACATATTAAAATATATAGTTAAATTTACATTATTCTTTTTCCTATGTTGTATCCTGTTCTACAAAGTTTAAAAATAAATTATGAACATTTACAAGGTCATTGAATATTCTACCAGTACAGGGATCAGCAAACCTTTTCAATAAAGGTACATGTAGTTATATTTTTGGCTTTTGGGGCCACAAGATCTCTGTCACAACTACTCAACTTTGCCCTTGTAGGGAAAAGCAATCTTAGTATATAAATGAACCATCTTGGGGCTGAATTCCAATAAACTTTAGTTAAAAAAGAAATGGCGGGACAGATTTGGCCCCCCACTACTAGAATATCATTTTCAATGTATTTCATTTTGTGGATGTGCTCAAATAAAAAGAAAACCATAATCCCCTATTGTTGAACACTAGACTTTTTCAGCATAGTGGCAATGTGTATTTTTGTAAATAAATCTTCTCACGTGTTGTGAGGGTTAATTTTATGTATCAACTTGGCTCAGTTATGGTGACTGGTAGTTTGGTCAGGTAAGCAGTGGTCTCATTGTTACTGAGAAAGTATTTCATAGATGGACTCACACCTATTGTTAGTGGATTGCATCTGTGGCTGATTGTATCTACAATCAACAAAGCCTCATCCAGTCAGTTGGAGGTCTAAAAGCAGAACTGACGTTTTCAAAAGGAAGAAAGTATCTCTGCCTCTTCTTCAGCCAGTCGGCTTCTTCTAGGGAATATAATTTCACTTTCACAGCACTTTGCTGTTTGTAAGAACCAGATTTCAAAATCACCTTTTCAAAGATTCCAGCTTGTGGCCTGTTTTAGTTTGCTAAGCTGCTGAAGGCAAACACCATAAAATGGACTGGCTTTTAACAATGGGAATGTATCAGCTTACAAGCTTACAGTTTTGAGGCCATGAAAATGTCCAAATCAAGGCATCACGAAGGCGATGCTTTCTTCCTGAAGACTGGCAGCTGGTGAAGCTGGGCTCCTCTGCCACGTGCAAGGCACATGGCGGTGTCTGCTGGTCTCTCCCTTCTCTTCTGGGTTTTGTCACTTTCAAATTTCTTGCTTCGGTGGCTTTCTCTGTGTCCGAATTTTAATCTCCTATGAAGGACTGCGGTAAGAAGATTAAGACCCACCCTGGGCTAAGCCTTAACTGAAATAACTAACCAAAAGGCCCTACTTAAAATAGGTTTACAACCACAGGAATGGATTAGCTTTAAAAACATGGCTTTCTGGGGTACATACAATTTCAAATCACCACATGGCCTTACCCAAGAATTTAGATTTGCTAATCCCTAGGTCATACGAGTCAATTCCTATAACAAATCTAACCATTTATTTATATCCTGTTGGTTCTATTTCTCTGGACTAATACACGTGTCTTTCCTTAAAAGGAAAGTGAGCTTTTTGGGGCAAGGGCTATGCAAAACACTTTTGATACACACAAAGTTCACCCTTCAGGAAGGCTATGGGAAAGCTGTGGGGCAATTTCCTATCAGAAGAGAGAACAGCCAAATTCATCAGTCTTTTCTTTCATTGGTTCAGGCTTTGATGTTATGCTCAGAAATTTTTCATCCCTCAATATTTAAAAATATTCTTTTACATTTTCCTCAAATGCTCTGTTTCATTTTTATGTTGAAAATTTTAATGCACCTGCAATTTTCTTTGTAGTTGGTGTTAAAGCCAAATTAATTTTCTTCCTTTATTTCCCTCCTCCCTCCCTCCCTCCCTCCCATCCACCCATCAACTCTTCTGCCTTACGGCCCTTCTTCTGCTGCCTTCTCTTTTTCTCTTTCTCTCTCTCTCTTCCTCTCTTTCGTTCTCTCTTTTTCTTTCTTTCTGCTAACCAGTAATTGTAAAGCCAATTAATTAATAATCTATCATTTCTCTACTGATTTAAAATGCCAACATTATTATTTAACACATTATTAAATAAATGTGAGTCTGTTTCTGGCTATTCCATTCATTTCTGTCTGTATCGAAATCTGTGCAATACTGGATACTGTTTTATAATTATGACTTTATTATGGCTTTTAATACATGTCAATCTTCCTTTTCTTAAGTTTACTTCATTATTATCAGTAATCAATTTTTTCAGAGCTTTGAGAAAATTAAGTTAAAAAAGCAATTTAGAATTTTATAGTAATTCTATTAATTTATATTTGATTAGGGAAGCACAAACATATTTCTAATACTAATTCATCCTGTCTAGTAGATATGTCTCTTTATTTATTAAAATCATCTTTTGGGGCCAGCTGTATAGCCCAGTGGATAGGGCGCTGGTACACCACATGGGAGGCCCCAGGTTCGGTTCCCGGGGACCTCTCCTAGCGGTCAGACCGCCTTGAGAATGGCAAGCCGCCATGGGCAGGCAGAGCCGCCGTGGGCAGGGCAAAAAGCTGCCACAGACAGGGCAAAAGCCACCACAGGCAAGGCAGGTCGCCCGCGAACGGAGCGCAGCCAGCCACCCACGAACTGAAGCGGAGCCGGCCGTGAATGGAAGCAGAAGCCGCCCACAAGCGGGGCAAAGATGCCTGCGCGGTGACCGTTCTCTATGTGTTGCCGCAACGGGGGGAGACAATGAGGACAGAGAGGAACGCAAGAATGGACACACAGCAAGAGCAAGCAGAAAGGGGGGGGAATGTAATAAATTAAAAAAAATAATAATAAAAAAATAAAAATAAATAAAATCATCTTTTGTTCCCTTGATAATGTTTTGTATTTTTTCCCAACAGTTGTGTATACTTTTCCTTAAGTATATTCAGAAGAATTTTGCATGTTTTACTATTATTGTGAATCACTTCACCTTCCCTTATAGATTCGATTTTTTTCCCCATTGTAACAGGTGTAAAGAAAGAAAACCACTGAGATTTTTGCGTATTTTTGTAGTAAGCCTAATGAACTCTCTGTCACTTATAATAATAAATTTTCTGCTGATTTTCTTGGGCACACTGTTACATATTGCCTCCTCTTTTATATGAATATTTCCCCTTTTTCCCCCATCTCACTGTACTGTGGTGTTCTTTCTGAAAATGTTAAAATGGTGATAGTAAGACTCCCTACATCCTTCCTTATATACTTAGATTGTCTCTATTGGTTTTGACATTCACTATGAGGTTGGCTACTATTTGATATAGATATCATGTTAAAGAAATAGCCTGTTACTAGTTTATGAAGATATTTTTAAAATTATAAATGGATGTTGGCTTTTATCAAAAGCTGTTTTACCATCTTTCAGAGCATATGGTTTGCCTGGTTTGATTTATCGATGAGACAAAAATAGTAATATATTAACTAATATTGGGCCATGATCAAATTTTTGGATTAAATTCCACTTTTCATTATTCTTTTATTACAATACTTAATTCAGATTTTTGTGTCTATGTTCCAACAATACATAATTCTTGAAAATTGGAGATAAAGTTAAAATGCCCTTTGTTCACGCTACATTAAGTAAAAGAAAAGGAAGTTGCAGGATATGTATAGTATGATCCTATTTTCTTTTTATGGAAACCCTACCCATGCATTTATTTGCATAGATATAGAAAAAAATACATGGAAGGATGCATAGCAAACTACCAATTTTGTTTACTTGGGCTGAGGGGAGATTAAGGACTAAAGTAGAAGGAGGAATCCATTAGATTTACTTTTTATACTTCTAGATTGTTTGGGTTGGATGAATATAAGACATCCTCTGTAATAAGAGTGCACAATACATTTCTTTAAGAAGGATAAAATTAAAGAAAATACTTGTGACAACTTCAATTCCCTCCATAAAAGTCCCCCAAATCAGTTATATTCTGGTTCTTTTATTGACAAGAAAACTTTTGAAATAAAACTTTTTTTCTTTTAATCCAATCCTCTGAGATATGTGGCATTTTCTTTATTTTACAAATGTAAATAAAATGAATAATACCCTGTATTTTCACTGATCACTACTGTTGCTGGCATTTTCTGCCCTCCTAGACCACCTCCATATTCCCGGTGTGTTTCTCTCGGCCATGTGTACAGCAGATTTTTTTTTCAACTTTCTATGCCTCTGTGGACCTTCCTGTTCTCTATATCTTTGACATACTGGCCTATTCATTTTACACCAAGCAATTGGATCAAGTACTATTTTACAAAGAGGGACAGACATTAGGTCATTTTTTTGCCTTCAGAATATACAGCAGAGAAGGATGTTATGCCCACATAGTAATAGCTAAATTATACAGGTTCTTTCATAGTTCTCCTGTTCTCCAAACCAGGAAAGTAACGAAAATTTGAGGGATTCCCATTCTTTCCCTCCCTCCCGCTGCTCACTCTCTCTCCCAACCAAACCCTTCAGTGTGACCCTCCTTAATTGTTCTGACCTCACAAATCTCCCTCATTTGTCCCCCAGAGGCTTGCCTTAGATCTGTAGATCACTTTGATTGCTTCCACATCTGGGATTCGTCACACGCCTGTGTTAACCATGACCATGTGCAGAGCTCCCAGCAGGATTTAGGAGGCACTCAGTCAGGAAAACCATCCCTACTAAGAACAGCATATGGAGAGAATTAAGAGGAGATATTTTCCATCGAGGATCCTTTGGAAATACATTTATGATGTAGAGACAGACAGACAGCAATTTACAGGCAGAAGATGGGTACTCTTTCTCTCCTGAGGGCTAAAGAGCAGTGCTCCTTCTCCAGGAGATTCCCGAATTAATTCTGCACGAAAAAATGCAAATGCATGGCAAGTTCCCGATAAACACAGGACTTTTTCTCACAAAGTCTTGTTTAGAACCAGGCGTCGTCTCCAACAGAAATGTCTCCATGGACTTTTCTGATACCATGTGTGTGAACAAATGAAGATTTCATAAAAGAGAGAGGGAGAAGTGGGCCACGTTTTCCCGAGCTGGATCATTGAACATCTCCAACTATTTTTCCAAAGCTTTGGGTTTGGCAAAAGCCAAAATTGGCTTGGCTAAGCATTTTTCCCTTAATTTTTAAATCCATGTGCATTAAGGGAAATTTAATCCGTATGTTTCTGATTCATTTACACTTAACTCATCAAAATAAATATTGTTTTGTAAGAGTCATTTGACCTTCAACAAGACTTAGGAACCTTCTTTGCACCACACAAATACATACTCACACACACACACGTGTAGCATTCATACACGTTCTTGTTCCATTAGAATCAAGAGTCAGTGTCTGTCCCTGATCCCATGTCCCAATGACTTCATCTTGGTAAATCATGGGCATTTGATGGTGTTTTAGGCCTCCATGTTTCTTCATTGCAATATATAATAGAAATTTGCATTAACTTTTAAAAAATGGATTATGATCAGATCAGAGGAGACCAATGAGGATGATGAAGATTTAGGGAAATGCAGACATGAGAACTTCCCCAGAGGCTAGAGTTAAGGGAAGTCAAGTCACATATATGAAAGCAGAAATGTGGAGAGGTTGTGCTAAAGTTTTGTTTTTATCTTCCCAAGGCCTCAGCATGGAGAAGTGTGTTATTTGCAGCCCCAGATCATAGTAAACATTTCAGAAGCGGTCTTGATATTAAGAGTTGGGAACAATTAAAATATATTATTAAGGGAAGTAGGGAAGTATGTGGGACTACCTACCAATTTTCCTCAAAGAGGTAGGACAAATTCAAGGACCCCTGAAAGTTTATGAAATACATATTTTAAATAAGCCCCTTTCTCCCATGTAGCAGATAAGGATTTAGGGTGGTAGGAAAGGAAGCAGAAAGGGGCTCAGCAGGTTTTCTAGTGGGGACATGGCCTCCATCTCTTTATCCATGGTAACCACTAGAGAATTATGTTTTGCAAATCTACATTGGAAGAAACAGGCCATTTGCAAAAACATGTCTGTGCCTAGTAAAAGCATCTTTTACAAAGAGATTTGTCCTTCCTATTGTTAACATGCCATCAATTGTTTTCCCTCACTTCTTCATAGCTAATATTTTTCTTTTCAGGGAAATGTCAATTATTATTTTATTGTATTTTTCTGGTTGGCAGCAAGTAGACTTTCTTTCTGAAGCTGCCATTTTACTTTAAGACAGTTCTGTCAGATTCTAACAGAGTTTATTTTTTGAATATTTGCAAGTTTCCCTAAGTATTTATGTTTAAATGAAATTATACTTGTTTAATTTTTCTTTGGGTAAATACTATTTATATTTCTCTTCCAAAGCTTTGAAATAGAGTATCACATAATGGGCTAATACATTTAATAGCCAATTAGATTAACTATCAAATCTGTTTCAGGAAAAAAAAGAAGAATCTGGTAATGGTTTGATTTCACCAAACTACTTTGTATATTTTGATTTTCTAAAAAATAACAAAAAAAAAAAAATCCCATTTCCTGAAGCTTAAGTTCTTAAAGTTTTTTTCTCATTTAATTGAAACCACTATTTTCAAGGGAAATGGAATTAAAGAAAGATGATATTTTCTCACTCAGTAAATACTTGTGTCCTGTGAACAATACAAATTCTCCATTGACATAATTTTAACCTTATTTTAACATGTGAGGGTTTTTTTTTAACCTAGCAATCCAGAAATCCTACTTTTCTTAAAGGGAAGACAATAAGAAACTCAAGACATTCACAGCTTTGTTTCTGACCTCTTGGTTGCTCTCATGCTCACACTGGGACAACTGTGTTCTCCACCCCTGCACTGTCCTCAGATGGTGTGGCCAGGCCGTCCTCCTTCTGCAATGCCTTCCCCTCCTTTCCATCAGCAAATCTCTGCTTAGCCCCTAAAGAGCCATTAAAAAGGTTGAGCCTGGCCTTCTTTTCTCTCCCGAGGAACAACTCACTTCTTCTCTCATTCTAACAATTATAACATCAGCCGCCATTAGCTGCGCCCCCACCTTCCGTAGCCGATTCATGGCGCGCTCACCCTACCGGGCAGACACTACCTGCTTGAATAAATTAAAGATGGATGGTTTGTGTCTGTGTCTGTTTCTCCTAATAGACTGGGCACTCCCTGAAGTCAGGGTTGATATTTTATTCAGAATTTTATGTTCTGTTCTGCTACCTTGACATACCATGGTAAATGCTAACCAACTATGAATTGGGTTTTTTGTCAATACCAAAGTCATAGCAATTAAGCTTTGAGATATCCTTTTTAAGTGGGAAAATTCAGTCGTAAGACCAAGGCAGACTGATTCAATTTCACATATCTACATAAATATAGTAAACATTGGGCCCTTTGTTCCACTGAAGAAGATCTCAGTTGTTGACACTTTTCCTGGCTCAATCATTTCTTAAGCAAATATTAGTTGAGTACCCACTGGGTGGCAGACACAGTCCTAGGTGCTTGAGATACAGTAAGGAGCAGGGCAGAAAACTTCTTTGGCCACATGGATCTTTACATTCTATTGAGAAAGTAAACCATAAACAATTACACACTAAATAAATCCTATGTCAGGTCTGATAGAGTAAATAAGACAGAGTGAGAAGGAAAAGAAACACCAGGGATGGGGGACAGAAGCATGGTATAGAGTGGTCAAGAAAAACTTCACTGAGAGGGTGATATTTGAGCAGAAGCATGAAGATGGTAGAGGAGAGGTTCCTGCTAAACTCTGAGCTGGGAACTTGCCTTTTGGGCTTGAGGAACAGGACGGAGGGCAGAGAAGGCAGAGGACAGTAAGAGGGAGGCAACTGTGGAAGACAAAATCAGAGAAGGCAGAACCAAATCAGGTCGGGCCTTCCGGGGGATGGGCTAGGCAGATGGAGGGTTCTCAACAGGGCAAGATGGCATGATGTGACATATTTTAAAAGAAATACTCTGTGTACTATGTAGACTGGAGGGGGAAAGGAATAAATAGGAAGACCACATAGGAGGTTGACGCAATGATCCTGGTGACAAGAGTTGACCTGCACTCAGGTGGTTGTATTGAAGATGGAGAGAAATGGTCAGAATCTGGGCCTATTTTGCAGTTTGAACCAATAGGATTTAGGATACATTGGAGAATGTGGATGGTGAGAGGAAGAAAGGAACCAAATATGCCTCTAATCTTTCGGGCTTGGGAACCTTGAATGCTGGCATTGCAATTTATTGAGACGGAGCAGAATGCAGAAGCAGCAGGCCGAGCACGGGGTGGGATAGCAATTGTCAAGCTCAAGCTCATACATACAGGACTAAGTCCAAGGCCTGGCTGATTCTGCTGGCAGAGATACAGAGAGCCAGTTTCAGATACAGACACTTTACTAGTTACACGGGAAAGGAAAAGAAGTTTAAGGTCCAAGGTGCCATCTCCCCGTGATCCTTGCCCCACACACCAAAAAGGGCAGAAATAAAAGGGGCTGGATGACTGCAATGGGGTTTGTGGGGCACCCTGTTGCAGAGGAGCCAATTCTAGACTGCAGCTAAGTGGCGAGTTCCCAGCTCAGAGTTTAGCAGGACCCACTCCTCTACCACCTTACCAAAGCATATAAAACACTTAGAAATAAGATTCCAAGTGCCTTGACTCTGCACATTTTATATATACGATAGTAAAAATGGGGAAATAAAAAGAATTAGAATTTGCTCTATAAAAGGAAACGAAGAAAGAAACATGAGCAGACAGACAAGTGATAAGGCCCTTTGAAGAAAAGAGAGGAAAACTAGGGAAAAGTGGGAGGACTAGCAGATAAAAAGGTTTGCAAAGAACCAGTCAATATCTTGATACCACTCTGTGATTATAAAGAAAAAATATTGATTATACCACAGAGGAATTTTTCCCTTTATCTTACTGTCTTCAGAGTATCTTTTTCAACATTTAACCAAGGGACAGGCCAAGAGCAGAGGTTCATATTAAAAGAATAAAGCCCTATCCCCAGTACTTCGATAAAATGAAATTTTTTTTTTGCCGAGAAAGGCAAATACATCTGAAGAAATGCATTTTGTATTTCTACGCCTCCCCCATTTAAAACGTGCGTGCCATGAGAGTGAAAGCAAGCTCCACTTCAGTCCCTGGAGTACTAACCCTTTTTCTCTTCCAAGAATTGGAAGCTAAATGGTCATTTGAATTGAAAGCACCCCGTCTCTGTCATAGCTCTTCTGAAAGAGCACATGAGCACAGAAATAGCATCCAGAGAGGGGTACAATAAAAGAATGTATGAGTTTAATGGACACCTAGTGCTACTCCAATTTTAAGCCTGATTCACCTCACTGGGCACTAACACCTGTTTAGATACTCAAATTAAATGCATCTAAGCTGCTGCCCTGTTGTTATGGCAATGCCTTGACAGGGTCTCCGTGGGTACTACTCAGCCCAAAAGGTCAGTCCTAAAATCTACCTATTTCATCAGAGCAATGCCGGTGTCTTCTAAGGCTGTGCCTGTCGCTGCCCCTTTGTTCTCTTGTTGAAAACATCTCAGGCGGCTTCGTGGAGTCACTGCCCCCTGGATTAGCCCACAGGTGACCCGACTACAGGGCCATGAAACCCAGCACCGCAGCGGTCTGGAGGTTTAGCTACAGCCGGAGGCAGCTGCAGGCCGGCCATTGCCGGCTCAGCACTCGTTTCTCAGCGGGTAGCGGGATTTAGAAGCTCCTCTCCACCGTCATTAAACTTAGCCAGTGTTGCTCACAGAGCACAGGCCTGGGCTTCCAGTCGCCCAGCTTGTGGAGCATACAGGCCACATGGTTGTGGCCTCATCCCACGAGTGAGGGTAGCAGGCTTGTGCCCAAGCCGGTCTTTCAGGGATCAACACCCTGGCCTTGGAGAAAGGAGGCCGCTGCTCCTGCTTTGACCCTCAGGCCTGCCCCACTTCCTGCAGTGATGGCTGTTGCTGGCACTGGTAGCCCCACTTTCCAGCAGCCCCCTGCCTCTTGTTCTCACAGGCGTCAACATTTCCACGACAAGCGCTGAGCCCGTGGCTTCGTGGCGGAGGATGCCCCTGGAGCCCGCACTCCAGCGCACTCATAATAGGGATTTCCGACTAAGCCAAGTGCTCTGCAACGACCCTCTGGGTAGTTTCCTGGATATCTGTGGGATTTAGAAGAGTTCTTTAAGAAATTCTATGAGCTTCAAACTGAATATATCAAAGGTCTTTTAGAATGACATAAAAATCCTGAAAAGCAACTTAAAGTGCAACAGTGGTTACTGCCTGGGCCCTATAATCGCTACGTTTAAAATCATAGGGCAAGCCACTGAACTTCCTGAGGGCCAGGTTTAGAGCAGAATACCTGGAGCACTGTCCTTCCTGGGAAACATGGACAAAGAGTTGGTGACGCTTCAAATGAAGAGGGATCCCTGTCTGGTCAGAATTTGCACTCCGGCCAGAAAAATGGGAATGTGGAGGGAGTAAGGATTTTTTTTTTTGTCTTTTCCTACCTAATATTGTATCCAACCGGTAATAATAATGTCCTAGAGAAAAAGAAAAGATCCAAGTGTAACATGATTCACATACATGCCAACTGAATACAACAATCAAGAATTCTGTATTGAAGCACAGTTTTCTTCCTCTTTTGGGACTCTTCAACCTATGGAAAGATGATCTCATAATAATTAACCTGAATAATTAAATCAGTGAAGAAAATTGTTTTACTCTCCCTCTCTCCCTTCTTAATAATAGAGGTAATATGGTGTGGTGGGATTATTATAGCCTCGTTGGAAAGTAAAGGATTTAGGACAACGTTTTGGCTCCACCAATTTCTGTTTGTAAGAATTTGGACAACTCAGCAAGTAGCCGCTGAGTTTCATCACCTATAAAATGAGAAACATAATCCTTATTTCTCAGTGTTGCTGTGAAGACAGTGATGTCTGAAGTACTTCGAATAGTATCTATCACATAGTACCACCTAAAGCCGATATTATCGCCATCATTATTAAGAAAGCATGCCTCACCCCAGGTAGCTTCTCCTTTTCTGTTCCCCTTTTCTCTCTGAAGCGACTGCGTGGAACTCAAGTCTTTGGGCCCACTGTCACATGAGTTATCTGATCACAGCTACAACAAACACCTGAGTAACTTTCATAATTTTGCATTTATCACCTTTTAACCAACCCCACCGACTTCCTCAGTCAGAGCTCTGCCAACAATAACCATCCAACACTTGTAACTCCAACACTTCTCTCCTTTCAGGCGCCACGAAAACTTTAATTGACCACTAGATGGCAGGGTTGTTAAATAGTTAAAAAGGTCCCACACTGCATCCCTAGGACTCTGAAACCGCATTTACTTTTTCTCCTTTTTA
>PVKH010002982.1:0-25865 GCA_004027955.1 Chaetophractus vellerosus | reverse complement strand
CCCACCTAGAAGACCATATTGTGCCACATTTACAGGAAGCAAAACTAACAAAGTTGAAAGGCTCTTTGTCAAGATTAACCAGGCCTCCAGCAAAGCCCACAGAGGAGAACATAATGTTTGGCTCAATTGGGATGACTCAGAGAAAATCCTTTTTTCCAATAAAGAGGTAAGGGAGCCAAATGCTAAACTTTGGTGGGTTTAGGTGTAAATCCTATGTTGTCTGTTTTATACCTTGCCTTTGAGAAAGGAAAGTTTATGAGAAAAACTATCATGATGGTCTCCAGACAGCTGTGAGAGAACATCATCATAAAGAGGGCTTCTTAACTTTTTTGGTTCCATGGACCCCTTACTAAGTCCACACTATACTGTGTATTATTTAATAAATATATCAAACCCGCACCAACACGACCCCACAAGAATGTTTTTTAAATTTAAATTCAAGTTCATTGCCCCCTTTGTTAAGAACCCCTGTCATATGCTCCAGGTGTCAAGAATCAAAGCAAAACATGTGAATTGCATATTTAAAACAAATGGCATGCAGTGAGTAGGCTGCACGTCTCTTTAATTAGGCCTATAATTTTAAAGTACGGGATACATTGTTCACAGGCTTTAGTATCTGTGTTTCTCTAATATCTTTGGGACAAGAAGGGTCTATTGGAGGGAATATCTTCCCTGGGGTCAGCTGGCAGAGGGAACAATAAACACAGACAACTGTCCGGGTAGATTTATTGGTATATTTTGGGAGAGTCCTTCCGTCCCCACTGTCACAAACTGTACTATTATGGATTGTGATTAGGGATGGGATCGTGTGTTTTGCCAAGTTTAAAACCCACACAAAATTGTAGGGTTAGAGTCTGGAACAAAACTCAAACTTCTTGGTATGGAGTTTTTCTACTTATGGCAAAATGTGGCTTCCGGGAGGGTGAGTTAAGATGCCTCAAAGGGAAAATATTCTTCCAAAGGAACATTTTGATAATTCAAGTGTAAATAGATATAAATCCAAAACACATTTTAATTAAAGGGAAATTGCTTAGAAAAACACATTTATATCCACTCCTCTTCCATACACACTTTGCTCACAGTTTCCTCCAAATACATTTCCAAAGGAGTAGACTTGGAAAGGGAACATTTGTAAGCCTACATTGGGTTGCCTCTTTCAAAATCAGGTTATTTGAATACACCTAAGATTCATTAAAGGTAGCACTAACAAGTGTTGCTTTAAATCCTGAGAAATCAGTACAATAAAATAAAGGTAGCTGATTAGGAAACGGATATGTTGTCATTTCCCCCACATTAAACATACAGAAGTTTTGCAACTTTATCTTAAATTCATAAGGGATCTTTCCGTGATCAGGTTTTCCATTTTCTAAGGAGTCCAGGTACTTTGAAAGCCACAATTCTGCATTTTCACCTGTTTCTGTGACCATTCCATTATACCCGAAGCACTTGAATTACTGTATGTGGAATATGAAAGTTTCGTTTTAGCTTTGTTCTTTCTTTTAAGCTTTCTCTTCTTGTGGCTCTTGTGATACCTTATAATTATGCCTTATAAAATGCTTTCAAGCCTATCTTCTCCATATATAGAGATATAAAAATATTTATAATAAGCAACCATTCAGGGGGATAGAAGATGGGAACAAAGAGAAAGCGAAAATATGAAAAGAAGTATTCAGTTACCCTCAAACATTTGTAGTATCTATCTATGGTCTAGCATTTTTTTAAAAAACCTGGCTTCGAAAGGAAACCTTAAGACACTGATACGTAACCTCTTAGAGAGCTCTCACCAGCTGCCTACAAGGACAAGCAGAATTTAGTATTTGTTTCACTATTTATACGAGAAAGGCTAAAGGAAGTTTCATTTGTGGAAATGAAGTAATTAAAAGAGCACATAGAAGTTAGCCTTGAAATTTTATTCTCAAGTGTGTTTGCTTTTCACAATGTCCTTCTCATAGCCCCCGATAGATGTGCCTCTCCAGCTAGACCAAACTCAAGTGAAGGGGTGCATCTTACTCATTTCTTTATTCCTACCACCCAGCACTGGACCTGGAACTTATAGGAGATGCCCTATAAAGGCAATTAAAAAAAACAACAACAACAAACGCCTATCCTTGTGTATATATGTGTGTGTGCACTCTCCTCTTCAGGGCCCCCCAAGGGCAAATGAAACCTGTCCTCTTGGACATTCCCTGTAGGATCCAGTAGTACTGTTGTGGACAAAATACCCCAGAGTTATATCTACACCCCACTAGTCAGTCAGGTGTGTATTTATACAGAACGCAATCAAAACTTGACATATTTTGGAATCTAAATTTAAAAGGCTTATAATCACTTTACCATACAATTCATGATTTTTCCCTTTAAATGTTCATAAGAATATCATCTGCTTAAGACGTTGGGCTTGAGGCCTGAGCTTAGTTTTAATTAACAGCAATAATAATGAGTTTTTGAAATGCATTTTAAAAATATCTATTTTGAATGGAGCAGACACTTTTTTTCTGGTTGAAATCATGTGTTGTCTAAATGCAAAATTAGTAAGTCTGACATTTATCTGAACTTCAAATAGGTTTTCTTACATTGAAAGAAGCTTAAAAAACCAATGGGTTATACCAAAATCCAGAACTAAATCTTTATGCTAAACTCTAATTTTAATAGGTCCCTTTATTCATGTTGGGAGGAATCCTTTTCTATGATTTTTAAAGAAATATTTGCTATTTCGCAACGTCAGCTTGCAGAAAAGATCTTAAGCTTCTATTTTTAGAGAAAAAGGAAAGCTGTTTTTCTTTGTCACTCAATCCTTTCTTGCCCCTAATTGAGATATGGTTTAGCAATAGCAATGCAAGCTCATGATTCCGTTTTTCTTTAACTGAATTTCTTCTTTTCAGATTAATGATTAAACACATTGAGTAGCATAATTGGGGGAAAATGAGATTTCCCAGGTAATGAATGGCTTTCTGATAGGTTACAAATTTATTCTGAACAGATAAGCTACTGTATTTTCAATTGGACAATCAAAGTATCATTTTACTTCAAAGGAAAGGGGGCAATAATTGGATGCTTTGACTCACTTCATATTTATGGCTATTTTACCCATTGTGGAATACAGTTGGACATAGTTTTATATTACTATGAACTGAACACATTTCTTCCTCACATGAAACTCACTCCATGAAGACGGGTATTGTACAGCAGACAGAATGAGGGGCATCTAAGAATCAGGTCAATGGCAATAAACCGTTCTTGCTAAGTATTCAGTCACCCTCTCAACAGTATAAAGACTATCTCAGGTTATCTTTTCTTAGAATCGCCTCCTTTGCTCTTATGGTTTAGATATCTACCTATTTGTAGTAAAAGCATCATATTCTTCTTTTAAGAGCCTGAGGAATATAAGAATATACAGTCATAAGACCTATTCTAAAGATGCAAATCACACCCCAAGGTTGTGCAAAAAAATAGATTTTAAAATGTTATTTGGAAACTAAGAACTTGATAGAGCAATGGAATGGCAGCCAAATTTGTTACATTAGTGATTGCAGGTGTTTGTGAGGGAACTTAAGAGGGTAGTGAATAAACTGTGTAATCCTGATGGGATGGGCTTTTCCTTCATCACATGTTATAATCCCGGAGGCAAGAGCAGGGAGGACACACAAACAGAAGCCAGTGTAGACACAGGGGGTTAATTTTTCCATTTAGTATAGATTTTTTATTGTTTAGTATAGCCTTATTGTTGTCATTATTTAACACTTATCAAACGCCAGTGATGATTTTTATGATGTTACTCTTTAGATATAATGGATGGCATCCTTGTTCAGAGTTCTTCTTGCATTTAAGATTAAATAAACTAAATTTCCCTCCTGCCAAATATTATGGTATGCACTGCAGATACCATAACTTTCTTAGACTTTTTCTCAATTTATGTTTAAAGCCCTGAAATCCTCAATTCTTGCTGTTATGACCTGCAACATTATGGAAGGAGCATAAACTCCTTTACTTAAGGTCTACTAATTATAGATAATAATCCCATCTATGAAATACCTCCATGGTAACAACTAAGCCAGTGTTTGACCAAACAACCAGACACCATAACCTAGCAAAATTAGCACATAAAATTAGCTGTCACATCATAGTATAGAGGCAAAGAAGACAGCACCATATCAGGGGAAGCTGCCAGTCTTGGACATGGCTGGGACATGCAGGGGAATGGTCCCACGTGAGATGGGAGCAATGAGTGCAGCCCCAGAGGACTTTATAGAATGCTTTGGAATACTGACAGCACTAGGGACCTTTTGAACATTTTTAGGTAGGTGAGCAGCATGGTCAGTTGTACATTTTTAAGATTGCCATTTGGTAAATCATTATACATTCCTTTTCATCATAAAAAAATCATTGTCCTAGTTTCTCTATTGGGATTTATTAAATATTCTTTGATGCCACCATATATCATCAGCAAATTTCAGTCCTCCTTCAACAATCCTGTATGACCAGAGCTATTAGTAATATTTGTGCTTCTCAAATGCCAAGAAATGCGGTAAGTATATGCATGCGTTATAACATTCAGTCCTCCAGCAACCCTGTGAGGTAGATGTCATCACTGTTTGCAGCATCATATCCCCATTTGGCATATGACGAAACTGAGGCTTAAAGAAGCATGGTAATTTGCTCCCAGGTAACATCAGGACATGACAGAGCAAGGCTGGGAATCCAGGGCCATTTTATACCAACACCTCTGCCCTAGATAACCTTTATGGCTTGCCTGTTTGAACCAGTTTCCATTAGAATATTATAACTGTTAGCTTTTGTTTCTAAGATATTTCTCTTTAACAGTAACATACTCTTCTCCAAATGAAAATATTTCATCATCTTCAATTAAACATTTTTTAAAAACTGAACTCTACAATATCATTTACTTTGCGTCATTTGGCTTTTTTCAATGTCTCTCCTTGGTTTTGCTGCATTTGGCTTTATTTGTATTTAAAATCAAGACTTTTCTTCCTGTGGCGTCTACACAGACCACTTTTGGAACATCCTTACATTACAGCAGAGGCCAAAAATGGAAAATTCAGGGTCCTTAACTGGACTCTGGTCTTATAATTGCCCCTGTGGTGCTCTCACCACATTCCCAGATGTGTGAGAGACAGAGGGGGGTTAGCAAGGGAAGCAAATGTTAAAATAAGGCTAAGCAAACAGTTTGCCCAACAGATGTTAACCCAATTCATAATTTAAAAGTTCCTATTTTTGTTCACCACTTAGACAATGAACATTCTAATTTCTCTTCCAAACACTGCTTGTAAATTAGGTTCAGAAAGTTAAAGTCATCAATATTTTCATCAAACATTCTTCCTAGTCATAGGTCAAAGAAACAAAAGGGGTATGTTTTCTTTTTAATTCAGGCGTAGCATTATTAGGAAGCCTTGTTAGGGCTTAGACAATTTGTTTAAATGTGTCTTCTTAGTTAATATGGTTACCAGCACTAGATTTAATCAACATTGAATAAACTATTGTTATAACACAAATCCCTTTGGAAAAGCAATACCCCAGAGCTACATTTAAATAATCTGAAATAAAATAATTGAAATCAACTATGACCAGTTCCTCCTTTGCCTCCAAGTCAATCTTTATAGTATCCATTGTCCTTAGATAGAATTTAGGAGGTGTTAAAGAAACCCAATAAATTTAGTAGAATAAACTAGTTTTATCCCCCCACTGTTCTGCATATTAGAAAAACATTTATAGCTGTTTATAGTGAAGAGAAGAAAACAAATTTTGCATACATTTTAAAACTATATTTTAAGCAAATTATCTGGTTGTCAGAATCAGATTTAGAAAGTAGAGTTCCTTAATCTCCAGTCCCATACTTAAGCCACAAGAAAACTGCACTCCCACATCTCTCCACATTGAGCCCCACAATCTCTATGCCCCTGTGCCACAGCTCCTAGGAGAAGGACCAGGCTATAAGAAGGCAAGGCTGACAGCAACGCTAAGAGTATTGGTGGGAAAACTCAAATGCATATTGGGGGAGCTAAAATAATTGCAAACCTCACCGTTTTGCTATAAAAGGGCAGCAAGTAGAGAACAAAGGTATATGGAAAAGAACAAAGAAAAGAAAACCCCTGAGAAAACCTAAAGAACAATGCA
Organism: Chaetophractus vellerosus; assembly: GCA_004027955.1. Classification (NCBI taxonomy): domain Eukaryota; kingdom Metazoa; phylum Chordata; class Mammalia; order Cingulata; family Chlamyphoridae; genus Chaetophractus; species Chaetophractus vellerosus. The sequence goes on along the minus strand of PVKH010002982.1, from coordinate 19,733 downwards.
ATGTTAAATGAAAACTCAGGATAGAGAGAACATTCTTTCGAAGAGGGAAATTCTTTTCTGATCATTGAGGCTTTTTATATTTTCTTCTTTCCTTTTTTGTTGCATTTAATAAACATTTTTCATAGGTCAAAATTATACAATTAACCACTCACTGGTTTTCTATTTAACAGAGAACTGACACAGAAAAACTGACATACTTGAGAGGGGAGTTAAGTAGCCTAGTTAAACTTGCAGGTACATATACCATAGAAAAAGAAGCATGATTATTATTGTTATTGCTATTATTAATTTAAAGGCATTTCCTGAAGTCACAAGGCAGAGACTTGGACATGACCTTAGAAACTAAACCTCCCAAGTCCTACATTTGACAGATGGAAGAAAAAAACAACTAAGAATCAGATATTTTAACTGAACTACCTTAGGTTACACATTTCATTTCTGGATTATCTGTTGACCTTTTAGTTATGTGATAGACTTAGGTACTTCAAAGATATTGACAGTGTTTAAACCCTTAAATATTTGGGGCAACATACTTGCTTGGCAGAATCGTTTAAAAATCCCACAGCTTTAAGATGTTTCATCCAACCATGTCAACTTTATATTTTCTATTATTTTTCCCTGGGAAATCTTTCATCTCTCCCAATAGAAATATCTTTATTTTGGGATAATTCGTATCTTTTCCATTTTGAAATCTTGGTTTCCAATAAATCTGTGAGTAGGAATGTAATTATTTTTCCCATCCTATTTTGAACTTTTGGTAGAAAACTGTAATTGCAAAGTTATGTATGAGGAAGTTTGGGGGATTTCTAGGAAGCTATATCATCAATCTTTGTAACTAAAGCAATAAGAATAGGGGTTTAAAATTATTTTGCAGCCACAAAAATTTTATGGAGGTAAATATTTTAACATCAACTTCTATCTGCAATATTTATGGATTTAACTATCAGTGAAAATAAAACAAGGTGAGTAATCAATTTTGTTATATATTCTATATGTCATTCATTATTACACATTATTATATATATCAATTATTATGTATTATAAACACATATTGACACCCTTTCTAATTAGAATGAAGAGCCATTGTAAGATTTTTTATTGTCCACTCTGTTTTTGTTTTTGTTTTTTAATTTAGGACTATGTTTCATTATGATGACTGTGAATCTTATTATTACATTAAAGATAAAATTTGGAAAACCATTAGTTTTTTTTTAACTTCATGGCATTTATATAGTGATATTAATAGAGATAAAGTATTACTTATAGAACCAAATAGACAGAAAGATTTTTTCCATACCTAAACCTTGTTCCTCCTCAGCAGGGTCCTGGACTAAAGGGGAAAAAAAAAAACTTCCTAACCTGACCCTCCTTTGAATGAGGGAACCCAAGGAAAACTTCCCTCCCTCCAAAGAGCGACAATTCTCAGGAATTAAAAATAATAGAAGATTTAGTAGAAGGAGAGAACATGCTGTTTTCTTGATGACTCCTAGTCCTGGATTGTCACTGAGTGGAAGAATTAAAAATGGGCAGCTCAAGGCAAGGAAGGGGCACACATATTCAACAAATAAGCCCCGTGATTAGAGACTGTGTTTCTAATTACAATTAAACTGAAACTGTTTCCTTTTGACTGGATGATCATGTGTCTGAAGGACAAAGGCTGACTGGAATGATTGGCCTTTATTATAGACTTTTTTAGACATAAGGTCTATGTTCACAATGAAAGTGAAATAAATATAATGATAATAAAATCACTAGGAAAAATACCACTTCCCACGTCTGGATTTATTAGAGAAATATGAGACAGAAGCAGAGATGGGAAGAAGAGAGCAAAGAAAAAAATATGCTTTAGATCATCAGACATACCATGACTGGAAGACTTGATAAACAACTGTGCAGAGAATTATTTGTGAGGTTAAACTTTAGAATTTCTTTGCAATGAATGACTCTAATTCTCTATAAATTATATATAAATTATATTTTCAGTCAAATATCTGAATTTCTAAATAATGCATTTTTTTGCATATCTGGGATCTAAGAGCAAGCCATAGGTGAACTGGCATAGAGAAAGTAAAATGACTATCATTTTGATCTCTCAATCTCTCTCTCTATATATATATCTATATATATTTATATATATTTAACAACTATACAGTACTGATTTTAAGAATTACTCAGGTTGCGTGTGAAAAGGTATTGTTGATTCAGTAGATGGCAGTCTTCCCACTAAGCCAATAAAAAACCATTGTGGAAATCACATTTTAAGAGAAGGAAAACTATATTTTAAAGTATGATACAGCTTTTCTAAGCCTGGTTATTAAAGATGACATTACGTTTGGAAATTCAGTCTTTATGTTGTCTTTTTAAATAATTATTCTTAATGTCAAATCAGTGAGACAATTATTAGTCTATTACAAGAACAGGCATGACAAGAAAGATAATTTTCCCCCCTTATATCTCTGAGTACTCACAGGCTAGTCTGAATCAAAACTGATTAATTAGGCCTCTAGACCGTAAACATGAAGTATTACATATAAGGTTTTACCTTCCCTCTTCCCTTATAGCCTTTCATCAAACAAACAAACCTCAAACAAATAAAAACAAAAACCTTTTCGCTGTGATGCCCTTCCAGAATTTTAGAGGAAGGAAACCTTTGGCAGACTCTGTGGAGGGTGATTCTTTGTTCTGCCACTTACCTTACAATCTTGGGCAAGTTACTTAGACTCTCTGAGGCTCAAGTCCTCCCTCTGTAAAGCAGTGATAATAAAACCGCTATCACCGGATTGCTATGAGGATAAAAAATAAAGCTATACTAAACATTCAACAGAAGTTTGTTTTCTTTCCTTTATGTTCTCCCTCTTCCTAAAAATGCTCTCAGAAAGATGCATATGTATATATTCAAATGCGTGGATTTTTAATTAAATTGAATTTAATAAAATCAATTTTATTCTGATGATTTTAAGCTTCCTCATGTGAAAAATGTTAATACTCCTTGAGAGAGGTGGGCTTAGAAGTCCAAAATCAGGGATCTTAGGTCTATTTTCAATTATTGCTTTTTACTTGAGAGCATAATCACAGTATATTAATCATTAATATACTTGTGCATCAGAGTTAATCTTATATACAAGTGACATTTTACTTCTATTATGGACATGCAATTCAGTGTTGAGTAATAGAAAAGAAAAAGTAAAATTAGATCTATTCAGTGTGTACATCACAAAAATACCTTGGAAGTTGCTTTAAAAGGAAACATTCTAAATATACGTCTGCTGGCTGTCTCTATTCTCTTCCCCATCAAGTAAAGTGCAAGGACTTATTGGTACTCCTGCAAATGAGAGTTGTTATAAAACAACAGAATCTCAGTGCTTCTGGGTCTGCCATTATTTTGTTGAATAATACTATGCGTTTAATATCAAACAGACTTCTGATAATATATGAAGATTTAAAACATTTTACATTTCCATAGGAATATTTCTTTCTAATGGGTTAAAAATGTTAACTTGTTTTTCCAGTGAATGTCCACGTTCAAATTGCCTCTTTGAGCCTGGCCTCACCTGCTTCTAAGGCAGCTGGGGTGCACTTCTTCACCTTCTCACCCCTCTCTCCAGTGCCTCCCTTTGAGGCCACCATTCTGTAAAGCACATGAACTTTGCTGGAATAACAACCTGAGAAAGCGGGTGCTTTCTCAAGTTCAGATCTGTTACGCATGAAATAAAAGATTCTCATTTACACTTCTGAAGAATGGTTCCTCCACAATCTAAATAATTTGGGTAGTTAATGAAAAGCCAGATCAAGTTGCTTTGAGAGTAAAGCATTCATTACCCTGTTTGATGGGACAGGCTGGGAAGAGGCAGAATGCTTTTCATTGCTGCTGCTGCTGCTGTAGGAGAGTGCGGGTCGGGGGCGGCCTGCTACGGGCCTCTTACTCAGAAACACAAGCAGGGTTTCCTCTGCCATTAGAGCCGCCACTGATTCTGTACTGTAGGTCAGAAAGCTAATTGCCTTAAGCATTGTTGTCATGATTTTTAAATTATTTTAATTTTTAAAAATTTTTAACAAAGCTTTAGATTACATAAACGTTACCGTGATGTTTTGTTTTGTTTTGTTTTGTCAAGCTAAAGTAACTTCAAGAGTCATTGCCACCAAAATGTTTTTGAAAGCTCATTCCTTAAAAGCTTTTTAGGTGACTTCTTTTATTCATTCAGCGCCTCTGCTTTCAAAGTAAAATAGGAAAATGTTTAAAAGGAAATCAAAAGGTGGGACTAGGGGCACCCAGAATATCAATCCAAGAGGACGATATTCACCCATGTGCTTTGCAAAAAGCCAACCGCAGAAGAAAGGGAGTACTGTGAAGAAAGGGAAAAAAAAAGGTTATGAAATGAGATGAAGGGAGCCTGCTGGGTGAAATGGCCTCCCCTTTTATTGCATCTTTTAAAATTCGCTGTAGCTAATGTACCCTCTGCACCCATTTCTTATCAAAATAGTTATACTTCAAATATATGGTGCTAGTTACAACATTCAAGTCAGGGGTCACTGAAGAATGGTGGGTTGCTGGATGTGAGAATGCTGTGTCTCCTTTATCTCTGAATTCTCCACCCTAAGCAGAATGCCTTACACACCACAGGCCCTCCAAAAATGGCTACAGAGTGAATGAAAGCATGCATGAATGAATGATGTTCTCTGCTATAAATTTACAGGATTTTTATATGAATTCAGGGTAGAGATTGCTCATACAAAGAATCAAAATCTTGGTTGGTATGTATTTGTAATGTGGGTTGCTCAAGACCTTCATGAAATCTTTGTTCTCCTCAGCTATGACATGCAGTAATTTTTATATGCCTATTCTAAAAACCATTATAGTTTGTATTAACTACCCTCTACAAACTTCTATAGCTTAAAGGGCTGGAGACACCCCATTAAGGTGAATTTGCCATATCTCATGAGCCATTCAAATACTGGGGATGATCTTCCAACTTTTTAGGTCTGTTGGCAAATAGACCCCAAATCCCAATGATTTTGTCAAATGTTACAAAAACATAGATTATATACTAGTCTTAGTCTCCAGAAAATACGTTGAGTTTGGTTGATGCTATATTGATACATAGAATTTCTAAGCTCACAAGTAGCTTTACTCACCTGATTCCTAATTAGGTCAAGACCTGCAGTTTCATAAACCGAATTTCCCATGGTGGCTATTATGAGCTATAACAATGATTGATAACAGGATGTGACTTAAGCCTATACTCTTAAACAAATACAGGAACAAAGAAACACACCTAAGTAAGCACAGGGAGATAATTAGTGCATCAAGGGCAACCTAGAAGCCTTGGACCCAATGAGAATGGATTTGTGATTAGTGGTATGATCATTTGACTTTCCAGTCTAACCCAATGGAGTGTGCTTTTAATTGCCCATCCTTATATTCTGATATAGATTTCGTCTACAAAAAGCCTTATATGTTTGAGCCACACAGTCAATATAGATTTTTAGTCATTTTAATGAACTATGTGCACGCTTGTTATTTTCAGGCACAAATTATTCTCAATAAAATTTCAACTTTCCTTGTCATGGCTCCAGAAAAGACCAAGAGAAAAAGTGAAAGTGAACACTGTGTTATGACACAGTTGTTCACCATTTCTCACATTTCCCATTGCAAACAAGGTTGGAATAGTACTCTCAACTCCCTGTTAGCTTTTCAAGTAGATTGTTTTTTAAACCTATATCTTCAGGGCCTTCTCATGAAGGGAAACCATAGCACCTCATATGCTGGGCATGCAATTTTCGTAAATCAATAACCAAGAATGAAAAGAAAGGGGGAGATAGTTTATAATCCTCTGAGATTTGGTGAACGAGAACAACACAAAATATATTGTTTTGAGATTAGCAAATCATTTAGGAGAAGGAAGATTAAAGAGAGCCAAGGAGAGAGAGAGAACACTCACTGTAGTTGAGATCACACCGAAGCAATCATTTCTGGGTTTGGATTGTTCTGCTCAGTGTCATAAAAACATGATGTATGCATCTACAGATTGGGCTAAGATAAAACTCTACTTTCTACCTTTTTGGACATCAAAGATAATTCATAAAATGATGGTACTGAGTTCTTTCTGCCATGGCATTTCTTTTCTGTTGCTGCAGGCTGCGGAACAAAGGCAGGCAGGCTGAAGTAGAGACATGGTCCTCAGTTGGTTCCTCCAAAAGTAGAATCTCCCCAATGATCTGGAGAGCTTGGGCTCTGCCATCCCATGTTGCTACTGTGTATAGCTCTCTTAAGCTTCACGGGCAATCTCTGAAGGACCAGCTTGAATGCTTCCAGGAGCAGATTCAGCGTGCCAACAGATTATGGAACTTCCATGGTGAAGCAGAGCCCAAATGTCATGCTCAATTTTGGCCTCTAAACAATTCAACTTAACACACACTAAATGTGTACCTACTGTGAGTATGAATTATTTCACCTTCACAGGAACAATTGTATGCAAATGCATCATGAAGATTACTCACAGGCAACCCATAATAGAAATTTGGCTCTCGGGTTCTTTTTGCAAATGGACATTGACAGAATTTCACTGAACTACCGTGAATCACGAATGCAGATTCTCCCCTATCAACCTCATCATCAAGAATATAAGCCTTTATCAAGTGCTTATTGACAATTAATTTCTAATGATAAATAGTTCATTATTTAACTATAAATAGCAACATTAATAAAACTTTTTAAATGTTTGTGTCAATCCTTTCCTCATCTGATGAGTAACTGCTTACCCCAAACATAACTATTAACTAAAATTAATGAAGTAACATTAGAAACTAAGGATAAAAATACCTTCTTATTAAGGATAACAGAAACATATATCTAAGTTGCACAATAGAATGTTGAAAGAATCATCATTGTACATTGTGCATTAGTGGACTTAGAAAAAAAACAATGTACTGAAGAAAGATAGTACAAGTGATCAGAAATCTCTTTTAAGCTCTAGTTTTTTTTACAATTTTAAAATATATTCAACTGACTTGAACTTAAAATTCAGTGTTCTCCCGAAACTGTTAATATATTTTCATATCACTTCCCTATTTGGTTTATCACCTATTTAAAGAAAAGTTGAAGATTAAAATTTTATATACTTTTATCACCAAGTTTCCAACACATGTGGCATCTTGTAAAACCTATTGCTGGGTGCTCCACCCATGGCTTTTTTCCAGTTCCAGATCAGTTCAACTATTGTTATAGAAATATCACCAGCATTAGGGTGGACTAGTGTTCCCATCACAGTTTCTTTTACATGCTGAATTTGAATGGAGTTTATGGCTTACAGCAAGATAGTGTTGAAGTGAACCCAAGGATTTAATGGGCTACAGAGGTCTATGCCCCATTTTCATGAATAACTTATGAAATTATCTCAGACTCTTTTCCACTGGAAAGGAAAAAATATTACAATACTTTTTTTATGTGTTGACTTTTCCCAATTGCTACACACTTCAATTCTTTTCCATCAGAATTCTTACCTGTTTTCTAAAATAAAAAAGTTTAAGTGGCTTCAATAAAGGTATAAATACTTTGTGGACTGGACTCTTTCATAAGATTATTTAAAGTCTGAACTATATCAAGTAGTCAGCTTCCAGCACTTCCATAAGGATGGAGCCAAGTAGTATACAACTTGCTGGCAGCACTCATTTATTTTTATGAAACTTACTTCCCATTTCTTTATCTTGTACAGTTTAGTTTACAGCCGTATAACATATTTTCCTTATTTTGAAGACTATTTGTTAGTAAGATAACTATTTCTAATCTAATTGGGGACAAGTGAAACTGTATGCTATTGTATACTTCTATACAAATTGGTAAAATATTCCAAATATACAGTGTTGACTAAATAGTTGAAAAGTTGTTCGTAAAATTGGAAACAAACGAACACGAGTTCCCTGAAGGCAGGAGGTTGTGTGTCTTACTTATCATTGTGTTTTCAGCCCCTAGCCCAGAGGTTTCATGCAGTTTATTTAATGAATATTCTCCTGCTAGATATAAAATGGTCTATATTAGTCTTCTCCTAGTTAAGTCCTACATAGTATCATGTCTTCTTCAGAAACAGATTCAGGATGGTAGAATTATCACAGCTGTAGTTAAGTGGTTCTCTCCTATCATATCTGGCATGTTTCTAATCTTCGTACTGTCTGATTTTGAGACTTTCTCTCTTCTGAATTAATAATTACTTTCCCTTTTATAGAGACCACCAAGAGTGAAGTTTGTGTGAATCCCAGCTCAACAACCTCTTACTGGCTGGGTGAAGCCCAATTCAGGGACCTCAAGGTCTCTGGCATATCAGCAGCATTATTGAAGGTAAAAAATATTACCTTCCAATTGAATACTTAGAACTTTCCAAACACATAACAGTCCCTGAGATTGAATAAAAATGTTCTGTCAATCAGATAGCCTCCTTTCTCCCTGATGGTTTCCACAAGGATGGGAAGAGTGCTGCTCAACTGGTTTCTGTCTGCCCTGCTGGCCTCCAGGGCTCAAATTTGTGTTTGATGAGCTTGTGATCATTGGTTTACTCGTAGATCATCTCATCTTCATTGGGACAGCTTCCCATCAGCTCTTTCTGGTTGCAAACCCTAAGTCACCATGTCTCTCCTCTGGATCCCCTAACTTAGTGATCCTTTCCCCTATTCAGCTTACCAGCCTATGGCCTTTTCACAGCAGACCAGTCAGTATTCAGCATCAATGCCATAAGGAAATCCAAAGAGCCTGTCTGACCTCCCCAGCCTCCCCTCTTCCCACGTGGGCCTTCCTCATGCTGCTATGGTCTCCCTCGTTCCAGAGCCCCAAGTGGGGCAGTCAGATACATGCCCTTCCCCCTTCACGGTCCTTTCCACCTATCTAACACCACAGCAGTCCAGCAGGACCACAGTAGAGGAAATGAGAACAGATACTTGACTGCTTTCTCTCTTCTCTTTTGCAAACTCACCCAGTGAGGGAGAGGTATAGGCTTTCTTTTCTCTCTTATATCACCTCTCCACAGAAGAGCAGCAATAGATATCTTCTCTATGTTAGAGAACGCTAATCTCATTCACTGATTTGCTAAAGAATGATATAAAAGAATTTAAAAGTTTTCTCTTAAGACAATTAGAGGCTGAGGCCGAAAAGGGAGAAAATCATGTTAGTTGGGAAAGAAGAAAAATAATTATTATTTTAATTAATTTATTAATAACATTAATAAATTTCAAACTATACCCTTATTTTGCAGAGCTACCTATTCTGATAAAGCATTGCTGCTTTTTCTGAGGAGGGAATTTCAGGGGAAGGGAGAGCCCCTTTGGCCCTGCACAAGCATATTACAATTCATTCAGTGCCTGCTATGTGCTTGACACTGCCAATATTTGAGTCTCACCAGTCTGGCTATAATAATATCCACTTCTTATGGTTGTCCTGAAGATTAAATGAGAAACCATAGAAAAGTACCAGGCCCAGTACCTGTCACATAATAGGAACCAGCTTTCTGTTAAGATGAAAGAAATTCACACACATTTCTTTCAACTCACAGGTATGTCCCTGTTATGAGGATTTGTGCCCATCACTTTTTTCTTTTTGGTTTGTTTGTTTACAACTATTATAGTTGTTATTTATTAGTTAGGACTGTACATCCCTTTGTCGATTCTAAAATTTAGTAAACTCTTTTATCTGGTCACCCTTTAACCAGATATTCTTCCTTCTTGTTTGGTCTACAAATCCACAAGATAATTCATAGATATCAGTTTGGTCCTGCAAGATCCTGAGAGGTCTTTGGAATCCAAGCATAACTGAATTGTCTTTAGTCTCACTCTAGTGATATTTTGACTCTATCCTATTTCTTTGAAAATTGGTCATTGTCCCAAATACTTTGACCAGCCAGAAAGCTACTGACTATATTAGACACTACAGAATTTGCTATATGGAACACTATGTTTTATTCATTTAAAGTTACTCCCACGAGGCAAGTTCCCTCTATTTAAGAATCTAAAGTTGTGACTCAGGAGCTGACTAAAGGAACTGGTGGAATACAGAGCACTTGCCCCCTGAGTCATCAGTTCAAATGAGACCCCAAATTGCTAACATCTGAGTGTCATTTGCTAGCCTCAGCTCGATCCTTGAAGGAAGAGAAGCCACATCATAAGCACATCAAATACCACCACATTGCCTATTGTTCGCAACAGAAATTGAGTTTAAAAATGAACCCCAGAACTTACCTTCCCCTCCTTATGCATCTCCTAGAGCATTGTCCCAATACAATCCACAGTCTGAGATTCATTTTCCAAAGGAATCGTGTGCCTTCTGAATGCATTTTTTTTTCTAAGTAAGTTTAAATTGTCTCTCAGGCCACAGATATTTTTGTCTCATCAAAATGGCCTTGGCCAGAGAGGATGATGTAATGAGTACACTAATTGCCCAATATTAGAAATACAGGGTAATCAGCAGGGACTGTGCTAGCATCTTCATGGGCTTTAAATTTCAAAACAATCCTGAAAATTAGCTATTGTTTTCATCATCTTACAGATGAGGAAACTAAGATCCCCAGGCTTACAGCTATTTAGTGACAGACTCGGGATTTTATCCCTGTTTTTCTGATTCCACAGCATGCAACTTTTCTTATGTCCATGTATTTGCTTCCAATGACTGTTTCTTCAGTTTTTTCCTATACATTTGAGATGTGTCATTTTGCCTAGAGGGAGAGCAGCAAGCTGACCTTGAGAACTTGCTGACCAATTAGCGATGTGAAGACAATTGAATCTAGTTAAATTTTGGGTTAATCTTAAAATGGGAAGTCTTAAATCTCTTTAAAGGTAATCTTTATTCAAATCTTCCTAAAGTCTTTCCCATTTTTACTAGTCATTGCAAACTAAATAATTCATGGATAGAAGTATAATTATTTTTAAAAGTGATAAGCTGGGCAAAAGCAAACCTGAATGATATGCTTAGAATGACCCACAGGGAAATGAAGTTGAAAGTAAACATATGATTTTGAGTTTTCAGAAGATGACTTAACTTCCCTTGCTCCAAGAGCTCTTGTGCTATTCTTTGGATGGTGATGAAAATAAACCATTAAAAAATATCAAATATAAACTTTTTTATTGAGAGGATACTTATTTTGAGTGAAGCAAAACCTACTGGCACCAACCTTCATGTAACTATTTTAGGAGTTCTTAAGAGCTAACATTCCATAAAATCAGTTTCTAATTGGCTGAATCCAGAAAACTCTTGTCCCATTGGCAATCCGAGTCTTCGGAGAGAAATAAAAGACAGACTTGAGGATTAAGTTTCCCTTGTGTTCTAAGTATTTTTCTCATACTTAGAGCCATGGGATGCTTGCTGTGCCCATGGCACATGCCAAAACAGAACAGACCGGCATCTGACAGTATTACAGTGATTGATTACAAGGTTTCCATTCTAGGATTAGTAGGCAGAGAAGTGACCATAGCAAAGAAATGGTTTTAGGCAATGTATCTCATCAAGCAAATAAGGGTTAGCTGACTCTGGGTTCCGGGTGCACTCGAGGCCAAAGACCCTCTGAGTGAAATACCAAGTCTAGTGAAAGGCTTCCCCAAGCAATACCAAAGTGGCCTCACAGTGAGCTTTGGTGGCCCATTTCAGCCAGAGAAATCGGCACAAACAGCACAGCAACTATGCACTTAGACCAACAGCAACAACCAACACCAAAACAACACCACTGGGTTTATGAGGCATGGGACATTGCATTTAATAGGTTGTAAACTATGATTAAGTTACAAACATTTTTTTCATTACCCAGTTCCTGGTGAAGAGCCATGCCTGTTAGGGTTAGCACCATGAGCCATAGCTATAAATATGCAGTGGGATCAGCAGAATCTCCATGCACAGGGACAGCCACGGGCAAAGCAACCTGAAGCCATCTTGCTGGCGGTGGCAGGGAGCAAATGCAGGGTCAGCCTTGTGTCACCCTCAGAACTCTCTTACCCTCGCCGTGGAGGCACGGTTGCTAACAGCAATCCTATTTGACTGCATGTAGGAAATCACATGGTTTTACAAATTCCTAAAGGAAAAACATCTGATAAAACCTAAGAAAGAGATTTATCTTCACAGATATTTGGGCAATAAATTTGAGAAAACTTTTTTAGAGTGGAATAGTTTAAAGTAACATTTCTGCACATTTTAGCACTTAGAGAGCCTTGGATTTGATTTGCTGGACTAAGTCTAAAAATCACAGTTTGAAAGCTGGTGACCTGTAGTCTGGACGGGACTCATGGGCACATTATTAAAAGAAAGTTATACTAATTTCAACAGAAACTCAAGTATACATTCTTACATGGCAACAATCCACCAGAGCGGGGTACCAGCTGGGCTGCCCCTATTTGTCTAAGCATGAGCCACCAGTTCACCAGAGTCCCTCCCCGGTCCCTTTATTTCATTCATGTCACCTGTTATGAGGCATGTGAATTTTCAACCCCTGAGGAAAATGGATGATCCATTAAAAAAAATTGCATCCTATTATTTTAACGTTTTTCTCAAACTTTTACTTGCTAGCACATCCCCTTTCTTGATACCCCCCTCCAAAAACAAACAAACAAAAACCTCAAAACTAATAGGGAAGTAGCAGCCTAAAATTATCTTTGGAAAAAAGTAATAAAGTGAAAACAGACAAACTAGGAAGGAAGGTCACTTGAAGCTCAGAATTTAAAGCTGCTTTTTAAAAATTTACCTGCTTTTGTCAACAACTTAGCACAAGAATTTTTACAACCACTTCCCTGCTAGATAGTCAGTTAGCCTCTTCCTCATGACAAGGACCTTATGCTCAAATAAAGGAATTGGTCTCTAGATTGAAAAGTATTATATTTAAAAATATTTCTTAAAGCATATTACTCAATGTAAGAAACTAATTTAGTATTAACCCAGAATAAAGTGTTTTCCTGGTATTGGGTTGAGTGTACTGATTGCAGGATCGTTTTGATGAAATGCGTTATGGGTGTGAAATGAACTTTCACTGAGTATTAAACATTGGCCTGGGAGCTTCCCTTTTCATATACCATGTTCATCTTCACCTATCCTGTGATGAAGTGTTATCCATTATATAAAGGAAAGAAGTCAAAGTGAGATCTAAAGAGGTTAAGGGATTTGCCAAAGGTCAGGTGGCTGACAGTGCTCGGCGCATGTGCAGAGCTTAATCAGTTACATGGGATGATTTAAGGAGCAGAACCTGGCCTTTCTGTCATTGAACATTGTCATATTATACAGTAACTTTTTTTGACAGAGGAAGGCATCCTGGAGGACTAGAAATTAGAATTCATGGTAATAGGATACATCTTTCATTAAAATTGCCAGGACTCTGTTACACCCTCAGTGAGGCAAATTTGGGGATAAATCGTGCTCAGACCTCTTAGGCTTGTTTGCCTGTTGTCAGGTCAGGATCAGTTCTATCCCCCAAAGCCACATTTCCCAGATTCCCCTTCCCATATTGTTCAAGGTCAGAGTTTGCCAATGAAAGGGATGCAAGTGAGATGTGGAAGATAAAAGTAAGGAGCGGCCTCTGTTTTTAGGAGGTTTTGGCATATAACATGGATAGCCATGAAGTCATAGAAGCTCTCTAAGCTTCTTAGAAGTGCCCACTTTGCTTTGTAGACTGAGAAGTTTAGTAGGAGTTTTCCCAGAGCCTCTTGACAATTTCAGCAGTTTATCCATGAACTTTTGAGGACTAGTTAGTTTGGGTCTTCAGATGACTGTTCTCCACTAATTGGCTGCAACCTTCCTGAACCTCTCTCTCTCAACTCTTCCCACACTCCTGAAATCCCCAATTCCTACATGAATCCCATTATTCCAATAATACTTGGAGAGGTTGTGTTTTTTCTTCTTGAGTGAATCCTAACTGACACAGCATCCCTGCCTCTGGTGTTTCACCACTTAGCACATAGGGTTAGCTTTAGAAAACTTGGGTGCATCAGGAATGAGCCCACCAAGGCAGATAGTACTGGCTGTCCTACATCAGTTCTACTCTTCTTCCTTGGTAAGAGAAGCTCCTTGCAGCTAAGTAGGCCTATGTGAATGGATATTTGTTGGTTTAGCATTTCCAGCTTCTTTACATCCCCCTCTTTTACTAGACAAACACATAATTTGTCTTTTGGTTAAGCCTGACTCTGTCTCCGGTGGAATAGTCCATGAGAGGGAGAGCCCTACCTGCGACTTTTGCAGGAGAGATGCAGAAAGAGGCACTACTCTTCCCACCTCCCACAACTCTGAGTTGTTGAGCTGGTGGACTATAAGCCTGCCGTAGGCCCCTCTTGGTTACATCTGACTGTGATCCTATCTGCAGCTATTTCAATGCCTGGACTTTTTAGTTATATGAGCCAGTGGTTTTCAACTGGGGTAATACTGCCCTCCAAGGGACATTTGGCAATCTCTGGAGACATTTTTGTTTGCAACAACAGGGGGAGTGCTACTGGCATCTACTGGGTTGAGGCCAGGGATCCTCCTAAACATCCTAAATACACAGGACAGCTCCCCCCCCAAAAAACAAAGAATCATCCAGCCCAAAATGTCAATAGTGTTGAGGTTGAGAAAGCTTTCTGAACAAATCAACCTCCTTTTTCCCTCATCAGTTTGAGTTGGGTTTCCATTACTTGCAACCAAAATAGTGCAGACTGCTATAGAGTGGTAGTTAAGAATCCAAAGGGAAAATAAAGTGAGCTAGTCTCTCAGGAGGTACATAGTTGTACTAAGCAGTGACACTTAAAAGATGAATATCACCATGAATCCTTATAAAGGAAATAGCAACCTGGATTTTACAATTATATTCTAACCTTCTTAGAATTGACTAACACTAATAACAGCATCTAAATAAATACCATATATTGCTAGTCACTGAAGCCTTATTTAAATATATTCATAGGGTCATGGTGTGCTGTTGTAGAGTTTGTACACCTCTTTCTAATTTGTCTGCCTAGAGGGTGTGCCTTTTCTAATTTGCATAAAAACGTGTTACCAAAGAAGCAGCTCAGTGTGTTCACACGCCTAATTCCAGAAGAGGCAGAAAACGGTTCTGATTTGTAGTCATAACAGGACATATAACCCTTAACCTGTTTCAAAGGAACCTCTAGGAATGAGGCTTGTTCTATCCAGAATGGTAAGAGCTGCCACTGCAGAGATTAACAAATGAGTGTGTGTCTCAATTGTCATGTGGTAACATGTACAATATGTTGCTCAGAGCAACTGATGGCTTTGGGATCTTTTTCCATAGCACTCAAAATGCAAATCCTTCTTCTGTTTTCTGTTAATATAATAAATAAGAGCTCTTATGTAGGGAATTCTTTTTATGCAAAAAAAAAAAAAACCAACAATGACAACAAAAAAACCTGTCAGTTTCCCAGCAGGAAAGACTTGAAGTTCTTTCCCTTGATATGTCATAAAATTGACATCACTATAGAAGATGGAAAGATCACTAGGTCAAACAAAGCATGTTGGACCAGATTATGTCTGTCAGACAATGAATTCAAGGGATAGAGACAAAATAAATGTCAAAGAATTTTGCCAGTTTCTCCAAAATTTCTATAGATCTATAGATGTTTCATATTGAAAAATACTTACAGACTTAGGTTTTAGATGGCAAATAGCCAATTACAGTACTCAGTTGCTTTTACTGACAAAAAGTTTGAAATGTAGAATAAAATGTTAGTATTACATCCCTGTGAATTTGTTAAAAAGTGCCTTCATTTTGTAATGTTTGAAAAATAGACCAAGGAATCCAAAAAAGAAATCATTAAGAGGACCAATATATTTTAATGAAGTTAATATTTACTGAACTTGCAATATTCATAGAACCAAGAATTCCAGAGTTATTTTTCATTTATGTCAGTCTTATAGGTGTTTTGTCCCTAAATCATATTATTATAATGGGATTAAGGACAAAACTCTTTAACTATATTAAACTAATGTTTTAGTCAGAATGGACTAGGCTATACTGAAGCCACAACATAATACCAAAATCTCAGTGACAACAATAGCCTTTGCCCAGTAAGGGTTGGTATGAGGTGGAGGAGCCCAGGTCGACTAAGGCTTTGGGACATTATAGCTGGACCATCCAGAACACATGAGCTCAGAGGTTGCTATGGCAACAGAAGAGCACACCAAAGGGTCACAAAATGGCTCTTTATGGCCAGGCCTAGGAAATAGCATGTATCAATTCCACCCACAACTCATTGGCCAGATTCAGTCATATGGTCTCAATTTAACTTCAGGGAGGCCAGGAAATGTGGTCTTCTCCTCTATCAGGATGGTGGGGGATGAGTGGGCAGGGGACCATGAACACCCAGTGATGGTATCTCTGCCACACTGAGATAGTGAGCAAATACAGACTTTGCAGTTCTATCAAAGGTGTATATCCTTTGACACTTGCACTTACTAACTATGAAACTTCTCAAAGTTTCAGTTTTCTCACAAAATGATAGGTCTTATTATAGTTTCATTACCTTTTTGGCTTTCATTCTCATCAGAATTGCATCTTTATTCTTTACACCTTTAGTATTTTACTTCAAAACAATTACTACTGATAACATTTAAGCTCAAGAAATTTTCATTGAGTCCTATCTAGGTTCTAGGCATCTGTGCAAGAAAACAAATATACAGGCAATAAGAATACAATGAAATAACAACTCAGTTAAGACACTAACTTGAATCAGTTCAAGAGTTGGAGGTCTAGCTAGAGAAGATGAGAGACTAAGTTTTCTCTTTACTCTGGCTAGTTGTACAGTCAGGAGTGTGCATAGATAGAACAGATTGTATTTGAGCAAGGAATTAAATTCTTTGTAATGGCAAATACTATGCATAAATAGTTTACATCCACATCCACAGAACTCAGCAAACCATCTTATGTGGTGCTTAATATTTATTGAATACCTATGTGTACATATGAATACAAAGGGATTAGATGAGTGATACTACTACTAATATAAATGCACATATATATCACAATACACAAATATAAATATGTATGTATATATAAATGTGTGTGCTTTCATATGAATGTATATCATAGATAAAAGTAACAATTGAATTGAAGAGCCTCAAGGATCTGTTCCATTTCTAAGATTCTACAAATTATTTTATTCTGTGACATTGGCTGTAAAATTTTTTCTGCTTCTTCAGTAGTCGAAAAGACCAGTTTGTGTTATTTACAGTGAACCTTAATGGCAGTGGGAGTCTGTACCAGAATGTCCAGGAAATGATGATAGCACATGATATTTAAAAGATATGTGCTGACCCCAAAATATGCAACTGTTTCAAAATCATAATTTTATAATTGCAACTGTTTATTAGTGTGGTTCACAAATATTCCCGGTTCTCCACCCTTTCTGAGTAGGGTTGTACATGCTAGCCTCTATGTGGTGGGATGGGCCACATGATTAGTGGCCTTGACCAGTGAGAAGGAGTCATGCGTGCCACTCTGGAGCAGAGCCTTTAACTGGTAGTGCAAAGCCCTGCAAAGCCTCTCCTCCCCTCTAGCTTATGGAAGAGCCGTCTTCTTTATGGTGGCTGCTCTGTCATCTGGTCCATGAGTCACTACAATGGACATAGACATGTGGCTTGAGTTACAAATAAACCATTTCTGTTTCAAGCCATTGAGATTTAGGGGTAGGTTGTTACTGCAGCATAGCCGGCTTATCATGTATAATACATCACCTATCTTATCCCTTACTGGACCACTGATCCCTGCTCTGTATCTAAACTGTCTCATGGCTGACTTTAGGAATAAGGCAAGGTTGAGTGGGAGGGTAGAAGCCAACAAAAAGCAGCAGTGCAATTTGAGTAAGAAAGTCTATTTTGTATATTGCTTCATATGTTTAAAAGCTAAACGTTTTATGATTTATTTTTAGGTTACCAAAGGGTTGCAGAAGTCATCTGAGCAGACAGGCCATCTTTCCCTATAGTATTAAACCTCTGGGGAAAAATTATTTATATAGTTGTATATGTATACACACATGCACACACATATATTTATCTTAATGTGTTAATATGCACAACAGGAACACTGACAGTCTTAAACCACATATTAGTTTTGGAAAACAAGAAGGTTACCTTCCTTGCCAGAAACCATGAGCAGTTCTGGAACAATAGAAGATAACTAATGTCAGATTGAAAATAAACCCACAGGCCACAATCTGTAGGGTAAAAGATTTTTAAAATATGTACCAGCATGTCTGAGTGTGCTATAAGCATGGAGATGACATACATGGAAAGCAAGATGGACTCCCAGAGCAATATCAGGATGAATGATTGGGGTGTCACTGTAAAAATAGCAAAGTGAATCTCTCTATCCTCCACTTTAACAAAGCAGCAAGTAGCAATTTGGAACAGATATTGTAGGGGGTTGGGCTAAAGAAGTTTGTGCCTTGGGTGATGGGACACACCCAGAAGAACCTTGGATCTCACATGCCCTAGTGATATGACCTAACAGTACATCTACTCTTTTCCTAGGAATCATTAATTGAAGGCCTTGAAGACATTTGCAGCATATTAACACCATCTCACAGGGAACTTCAGATACTAATACTGGTTCAATACCAAAAATCATCAAATATATGATGAAAAACAACAAAAAAATCAGTATCTAATTCAAAAATAGAAGAACTAACACCTGCTGAAACAGAGTTAATAGAGCAAAGAGGGAAAAATTTAAATAATGAATGTAATTAGAAAAAGGCAAAAGGCTATTGCAACAATGAAAAGTCAGAGATTTTGAAGATTTTTAAAAAGTGAAATTAAAAAAGAACACAGCTCCACTACATAGCAGCATTGTTACAACGAAAAAGAAATTTATGAGCTGAAAGATTAATCTATGAATTCCTCCAGAATATAGTGAAAATGGGCAAAGAAATTGCAAGTATGAAGGAAAAATTTTAAAACTTAGAAGATACTCCCATTGATTAGGGATTCCAGAAGGAAAGAACTCAGAAAGTATAGTGGAGAAAGGACTAAAAAATGTAGATTAAGTGTTTGACCTAAATAAATATATGAGCCTTCAGATTATTAGTTCATCAAATGCTAAATTGAAGGAATGGAAAAGACCCATACATAGACATATATATGATCAATTTTCAAAACAAAAAGGATATGGAAGAAGCATCCTGGAAGAGATAAATAAAATTATCTGTAGAAAAAATAAGAATAAAATTGGATACAGACATCCCAACAACAAGCATTGTTGCTGCAGAACCTAGTTTGGGAGCAAAAATAGCTTTGTACCTACAATTTAATACATAGTCAAGCAATCGTGTAAGTGTGAGGGAAAAATTAAAATATTTTCATATTGTAAGGATTCAGAACACGTATCCCTCAAGAAACAATTTTGAAAGAATTTCTTAAGAATCTATCAACACATAATGAAAAATTAACCCAAGAGGAAATTTCGGTTTATAGAAACAAATCCAATAATAATCTAAAATTTAGTCTGAATAAATTGACTTTGATTATAAAATTAAATTAATAAAATAGCAATATATAATTAAAATCCTAGACTATCAACTCAGGGGATAGGGTAGGGTGGGTGTAATGGTTTGACAGTTTTATTTAATTATGAATTCCAAAAATATAAATTGGATTATGCTTGTAAACTGATCTGTTCATCTGGGCATGATTAAGTTATGATTAGGGCGTTAACTGCCACGTCAGTGGGACGTTGAGCCCCACCCCTCGGTGGGCGTGGTCTCAAGTATAAAAGGCTAGACAAAAGGCAGCAGAGATG
>PVKH010002981.1:0-25869 GCA_004027955.1 Chaetophractus vellerosus | reverse complement strand
TTCCTTCTCCACTTAAGTTTTTCTTCTGCCTACTTCCCTCACGGGCTCCTGAGGTAGACACAGTGCACGCATGTGCATTGCCATGTGACAGAGGGGCCCAGGACCAAGGATCACTGGCAGCCAGTCCCAGGATGCCAGTCTTCCGGAGGAAAGAATTGCCTGAGGAAACCTTGATTTGGACTTTTCTTAGCCTCAAAACTGTAAGCCACTAAATTCCCACTGTATAACCCAACCCATTGCATGTTATATGTTTGATTAGGCAAGGAAACTAAAACACTATCAGAAATTTTACTACAATGTTTGGTCAGAAATGTCACAGATTTCACCTCTAGTATGTGAACAGGATCTCACTAGAGTGTTATAAAAAGAGAAATTATTAATTTGTTCTAATTCATTCATTCATTAAAAAATAAATCGTTATTATATTCTGTAATGGAATCAATGACTGGATAATGAATTAAAAAAAAAAAAAGAAAAATCCCAAAGCTGGACTTCAAGCAGTTGGTGAGATTCAGTTTGCTGAAGGAAGAAAAAAAATATTAATATTTCAATCAAAGTACAGTGTATTTTAAAGTGCTATTATTTATTTATTTTTGTTTGCTTAATTTTCCACATAAAATAAGCATAATAATAGACAGTAAACTTAACTTAAGCATAATGCACACACAACTCTAACATTTAAAAAACCTTTATATGTAAAACTTGGGAAAGGATTAATATGTTATTTGAAGTATGTGTAGATAGGGCAGCAGGAAACATTGAAAAACTCTAAAAACGTTGAGAAAAGTTTATTAATCCTAAACCTCTCAAAGAAAGTAATTGCTTTGTCCAAAGCACTGCATTTGCAGCCCATTAAATCATTACCAATGTGCAGATATTTAATGAAATCTCTCACAATTTTATGAATTAGGATATTTTCCAACAAAAGGAATAATTAATGAAACACTAAAATGATTGTTTCCAGATTATCCTGTAGTTCTAAATCTGAATTGGAGTACATTTGGAAGACTATTTTAACCCAGTTAGGAATTTTCAATTATAAATTTTCGATTTGTATGGGGTTCTTTTCATTCAGTCATGGTGATTTGGTTCAGTGGGAAATCCTCAGTGAGCTTAAGCCTATTGACAGAGTCTCAACTTGGAATTATTTAGGTTTAAACTGAGAATAACGGAGTCAAGTTGCCTGCTCTCGCCTCAAATTTTTGTGAGAAGAGAGGAGAGTGAAATTGTCTCTTAAGGAACCATCACCTGATGCAGAGCTACTAAGCAGTGACTCTTATTGGTGAGAGCTGTGGCATGTATGGAGGAGCTAAGGTGCTACCTCACTCTTTTCTCTTAGATTTTTGCTCCTTCTTTATAGTCCTCATACTGTTGTTCTCTGTCAATAGGTTCCCACTTTCATGGGCTTTGAAGTCAGACATCCTAGATTTTCAATCCAACTGCAAGAGTGACTTCTGTACAATTTAGGTTGTGATCTTGGGCAAGTTACATAACCTCCCTCCTAGTGCCGATATGAAGGTTAAGAGAGATAAGACCTTGTAAACTGCTTTGTTCTTAGGTTGGAATCCTCAGAAACAGACCCTGAGGTGAAGATTCATATGCAAGTGATTATTGAGGAAGTTGTCCTGGGAGAAACCAACAAAGCAGCTAGTGAAGAAGCCAAGCAAAGGTGTAATTTCCTGCAAACACCCACAGAAGGTAGCCTCAGCCTGATCTCACAAAATGGGGTATACATATCACCTTACAAATGTCCTGACTGAGGCCAAAGATGTGAGTTTTCACTGCCCCTGTACGTCGTCACTGGCTTTCTTCCTGGGGCCGGAGGACATAAAATTTCAGGTCCTTCTTGCTCTACACAGGGAGAAAACAGCTCCTGGGGATTAGAGGACAGTTCTCCAAAGAGAATGAGAGTTGTAGGTTGTGGGCTTTTAGAGTGAATGGAGAGGATGGGTTTGCACAGAAATGACATTAGTGATCTGTGGAGATAAGAGTGGAACACCAACAGTGTCTGCTACTGCTTTGCACAACACTTTGCAAATGTGACGTTTGAGAGCTCTTATGGTGTCACTACATTATCTCTTCCTCTCATTCACTCTCAGTTACTCTTATTTTACTAGAGTTTCCTTTATATGTCTTGCTTGATAGTTACTGAATAGGGTTTCAAGGATGTCAACATAACTCACAGAAAAATAGCTTGTGAATCAGAAAAGAGTATGGAGAGGAAGGCCAGGAATGTGGACAAAAGATTAAGAAGCTGTTGCCAGATGGCAAGAATAATTTTTCCAGGAAGTAGAAGAGCTGAAGAGTAAATATTCAAGGTGGCAATGTGGAAAATGATGCCAGCAGGGTCACGTGTGGGCTGGCCCCAGGCAACCTTGTCTTTTCATCATAGATTAAAAAGTATCTTGGCAGAGCATGCTACTGCCCATGACTTTCAAACAGCTGGAATAGCATTAATCAATTCAAGTGTCAGTTTAAAGATAAACTATGACACATTTTGCAGTTATTAAAAAAGAAAGAATTACTTTACTTGAAATAATTTCCACAAGGTCTTATTGCGTGAAAAATCAAGTTGCAGAATGTGTGTATAAAATTTTTTTAAAAGTTCGTATATGTATAGTTATGTGTGTAAATAAGTAATAATAGGCGTTCCAGTTCACATTTATATAGTTATTATGTATCAGACACTGTTCTGATCATTTGACATTTACTATTGACTAATTTAATCTTTACAAAGCCTTATGAAGTAAGTGTTATTATTATTTTTCACATTTTACTGATAAGTAAACTGAGAAACAGAGATTGAGTGACTTGTCCAAGGTTAAACACCTTTTAAATTGTGAAACTGGGTTTCAGATACAGGTAATCTGGCTGCTATATATATTATGTGTAGTGTTTGTATGTAATTATATTGGTATAAAGAAACATAGGAATGGTCTTTCATATTAGGTGGTCAGAATGGGCTATCTTGTGAATGAGAAGTGATTTAGATAGAAGAATGAAGGAATGGAAGGAAAAAAAAGACTTCACATAAAAATCATGTATATTATACCTTTCATGCTTTTATTTAAAACTAAATATATATGCTGTATAAAAACATTTTTATAGCTATAAGAGTCTGGAACAAACCCAAAGGTTTGTTGATGAGAAAAAGGTCTTTGAAAGGTCTTTGAAACGGAGAAGGGGAAAATAAGATGCAGGAAAAGAAAACACAAAATGGTTTAAGTATGAGACTCTTTTAAAGTTTTCCAGCTTTGTTGGCAATGGCAGTAACTGACAGACAACAGATCCTGGTTTACTGTGGTTAGTTGCATAGATGCTGAAGGTAGCATTGATTCAATTGTTCCCCAAGGAACAATTGTACTTTGAATATAAGGTGAGCAAAATATGTCCCCCTTGTGTAACTCTGTCTCCAATATTGCTTTTTAACTCAACTATTTGCATCTAAAATTTTTATCAGGGTTCAAACTATTCTACCAGATGCTCCCTGAATTAAGACAATTCTAATGACTAACAGTGCCCAATATAAATAGTGCAGATGAAATTCTATTGTTAAACATAAATCTGATTTTAGAGGTTCTGTGTGGTATAGTTAGCTTATGGGAGTAGACTAACCTGGCTTCAGTTCAAGCTCTATCACTATCTAGGTGTAACAGAGGGCAAGTTTCTGAGTTTCATCTGTAATACAGGGAAAAATGCCATCTTTCCTACAGGATAGTGTATTAAAAGCTTTGAGGACTGTACCAAGTGCATGACAGTCAGCCTGTAAATATAATCTAGCTTCCCCACCACCACCTCTAAGAGTTAGTGCCATGTATGTCAAATTCTAAAGATTGTCCTAATGTCAAGATCTTATCTCAGGTGTGTCTATTCTTTCCCCATACTTCTCTCAATTGTGCTAGCCCTGGTTCATTATAGCTTAGCCTTCTGAATCTTTCTCTCCAAAAATCTTCTGCTGGTCAAAACTCTAAGAAGGATTTTTAAAATTTTTTCCTAAATTTTTTTTGAAAAACATTATTCTACAGAAAAGATGAAAGAATAGTACAATGGACACCTATGGAGTTTCACTATTTGTTGATATTGGGCTACATTTGCTTTCTCTCCCCTCCCATCCTCCTCTCTGTCTCTCCTGAACTGTTTAAATGAACCCTCATGACCTTTCAATAGACTGCTTCAGCTCCTTTTCTAAGAATAAGTACATTTTCCTAAATGTACAGTTCCTATGGAACTATCATCACAACTAGTGTAGATTAATAATACTTATATATTCTCATCTATTATATACAACATATTAAAATTTCTTCAATTCTTGAATAAGGAAATTTTTATTTCTAATTTTTTAAGACAAACCAGGACCCAATGAAAATTTGTACTTTGCATTTGGTTATTATGAAAAAAAAAATTTTTTTAAAGGAACTCTTTTCCCCTGTCTTGTACTTTCTGTTTTTCACTCAAAGGAGTTCTGGTGTAAAAATCATCACCTATCACTTTGGATTAAATCACATCAGGAACACTTTGGAGTTGAAAATATAATTCTGGTAATTGCTACTGATGTTGATATTTTAAATTTTGTTAGCCCTCTTGATGTTATTAAATACAGGCATTGATTTATCTGGACCCTAGAAATAATCACTCAATACACAAAAAAATGAATTCATCTATCAGATGTTTAAAGAAGTACAAAGTCAATTTAAAGGTAGGATTGTAAAGTAAAAGGAGTTTACAATGCTCTTTCATTTGAATCCCAAATAGGAGAAATTAAAAAAAATTCTGTTTTGTAGAGGAAGAAGCTGATGCTCAAGGGATTTAAGTGAATTGCCTGAGGCTTAAGAGTAAAGTTTCACACTTGTATTATAATGAGCATGCAGTAAACATTTGTTAAATGTCTTAATAAAACTGGGAGAAAATAACAAGATTTTTGACTCCAAATCCTAACCTTACTCTTAACAGTTTTGTTTTTGGAAATAATCCTGTTTTACTATTTTTATTTTCAAGGCTTAGCCTTGCTATTGGTTTGCCAAAATGACTTTGTAATCTCTAGGACAGGAGGGGCTCTAAAACTTTTTATGGTCAGATAAAACCCTAATAATACTACCTGATGGTTGTGAGTCATTTGAGATTTCAGATCAGAGGCTGCATGGTATGTGTAAGGCACACTTACTGGAAACTGGCCACCTTTCTACAAAGAAGAGCTCTTAGCAGCCATGCTTGTGATGCAGATCTTCTCCCATCTGATTGGTTAAATGGCCTAAAGGCAGACCTGTGATCAAATCTAGACCGATCAGATACACTTCTCTAACTTATGAATATTTCCCATAAGATATGCAGAGACCAGAACTGTTTGGTAGCTGAGTCCTGTTAATGGCAGTGCTGTCGTCAAGGGGTTCATGAGGACCTCAGAATTGCCTTAGTTCCAGCTGTAGTCATTCTTTCTCGGATGCTGTGAAATACCCCAGTATCCAGATATACATTTTGAATCAAATAGCTATAACTGGATTTTGTTAATTGAAACCCAAAGTATCTTAACTAATAGAATGTTGAGGAACGTGTATTGGCTGAGTAGGATATATAGGTTTGAGTATGGAATACTACTCGTAAACTCTCCCTTGCTCCTCCAGATACAACAATGAAATGTCATTGACATTTCAAAGAAAGCAACAGGAAGAGGCTGTGCTTGGATGCAGAGCTCCTTCATTGGATTGCTAAAGACCATTGCACTTCGCTTCCAGTGCAGCGTCAAGTACCTTGACTTTTCTGTGCATGGTTGTTTGTTATTGCTGCATCTACAGCAGCTACCAACATTATCTAAATCGGAAACACCTTAACTGTTGAGCTTTGCTTCCACACCATAAGTGACTCTTATCAGGCTGGAGTTCTCTTTTCCTCAGACTAAATCCATCATGCCTCATATCCCTGCTTACCCCAGTTGACAAGGTGATATAAAGAGTAAGGTGTCTCATTTCTCTGAACTTATATATTACATTTTTGCAAATGAAAATGGATGTGCCTTTACCACATTATCTCCAACAGAGCTGCTCTGTGGAGCTGTTAGACTTGTAGTTATTTTTCACTGATATATTTCTAGGCATCTTGATCACACTGGAACTGACATGCTGTACCCTCACACTCAAATGCATTTTAACCTCCTCTCTCCTTGAAAGTTACTGTTTTCTTTTTCTTCTGTTGACTAGCGCCTGCTTTGTTTCTGGGTTTACTATTTTGTAGGAGAAAAAGTAATGATAAAAGACAAATGGGTAAATGGAAGAATTAATGGAACAAACCCAAAACATAAATAAAGTGAAGAGATACAAAACCTATGGAAGATTTAATTTCAGCAATGTTACTAGTGGGTAGCACTACACATGCACCACATAAAACAGCAGAACCTATTTCTTGTACATGTATTGAATCACTCTGAACAAGTATAAATATTTTAGGGATATAGGAAGTCATATTTAGTCATGAAATTAAAAAATATATAAAAATAGTATTTAAACAAGTGACCCAAAATTACCTATACTATTACTTAGAAAAGCTAGAGTCATCCAAATAAAACATATTTAATCCACAATTTTCATATTGCTAAAGAAACTGTACATGTTTTTATATTAGAAGTAAATGAATTTTATCTAAAATAATGATATTTGGTTTACACAATTTAAGTGCAAAAAAGTGATTTTACAAAGTCATTTATTAAGGCAATGATGGAGATTATTTTCACATTTCATATCTGATGTAAAAATTTTAAAAGCTTTAAAATTAACACACTGTAGAATAATCATATGAAAACTTATTTAACTATAAACTTATTTAACTATAAAGTTTTCCATTCTCTACCCTCATTCTAAATTCTGGTGACTTATATTCTAATTATTAAGTTTACATGAGCTTACACAATATATTTAGTTCATAATAGGGCAATCATACAGTATTTGTCCTTTTGTGTCAGGCTTGCTTCACGCAACATAATGTCCTCCAGATTCATCCATATTGTCAAAGGTTCACGACTTCATTTCTTCTTAGAGCTGCATAATATTCCATCATGTATACACCACAGTTTGTTTATCCATTCGTCAGTTGATAGACACCTGGGTTGTTTCCATCTTTTGGCAATTGTAAATAGCAGTGCTATGAACACTGGTATGTAGATGTCTGTTCATGTCACTGCTCTCAGTTTTTCTGAGTATTACTAGGGGTATTGCCAGGTCACATGGCAAGTCTATATTCAATTTCCTTTGGAACTGCCAAAAAGTCCTCCACAGAGACCATCATTCTACATTCCCACCAACAGTGAATAAGTGTTCCTATCTCTCCACATTCTCTCCAATACTTGTAGTTTTCCGACTTTTTAATAGTGGCCATTCTAATGGAAGTGAAATAATACCTCATTGTAGTTTTGATTTGCATTTCACAAATTGCTAGTGATGAACATTTTTTCATGTGTTTTTTTTTACCATTTGTATTTCTTCTTTGGAAAAATGTCTATGCAAGTCTTTTGCCCGTTTTTTAATCAGGTAGTTTGTCTTTTCATTGTTGAGTTGCAGTATCTCTTTATAAATCATGGATATTAAGCCTTTATCAGATATGTGATTTCCAAATAGTTTCTTCCATTGAGTTGACTGTCTTTTCAGCCTTTTGACAAAGTCCTGTGAGGTGCAACATTTATCTATTTTTTTTTCTTTTGTTGCTCAGCTTTGGTATAAGTTTTAAGAAACTGCTGCCTAACATAAAATCTTGAAAATGTTTATCCACATTTTCTTCTAGTAGTTTTATGGTCCTGCGTCTATATTTAGGTCCTTGATCCATATGGAGTTAATTTTTGTATAAGGTGTGAGATAGAGGACCTCTTTCTTGCTTTTTTTGATATGGATATCCAGTTCTCCCAGCACCATTTTTTGAATTGATGTTCTGGCCCAGCTGGGTGGCCTTGACAGCCTTGTCAAAAAGTCACTTGACCGTACTTACGAGGGTCTATTTCTGAGTTCTAGATTCAGTTCCATTGGTCAGTCTTTCTGTTTTTATGCCAGTACTATGCTGTTTTTATTACTGTAGCTAAGTAATATGCTTTAAATTCAGGAAGTGAGAGTCTTCCAACTTTATTCTTTGTAAAGACATTTTGGCTATTTGGGGCCCTTTACACTTCCAAATAAATTTGATCATTGGCGTTTCTATTTTGCAAAAAAGGCTGTTAGGATTCTTATGGGGATTGTGTTGAATCTGTAAATCAGTTTGGATAGAATTGCTCTCTTAATGATATTCAGTCTTCCTGTCCACAAACATGGAATGCCTTTCCATTTATTTTAGTCTTCAATTTCTTTTAGCAATGTTTGTAATTTTCTGAATACAGGTCTTTTATGTCCTTGGTTAAGTTTATTGCTAAATATTTGATTCTTTAATCACTATTATAAATGGAATTTTCTTTCTGATTTCCTCCTCAGATTGCTCATAAGTAATACACAGAAATGCTATTGATTTTTGCCTTTTGATCTTGTATCCCACCACTTTGCTGAATTTATCTATTAGTTCTATTGCTTTATTGTAAATTTTTCAGGATTTTCTAGATATAGGATCAAATCATCAGTGAATAGCAAAAGTTTTATTTCTTTCTTTCCTATTTGGGTGCCTTTTTATTTCTTTATCTAGTTTAATTGCTTTAGCACAATATTAAATGACAGTGGTGACAGTGGCATC
The DNA here is from genome assembly GCA_004027955.1 of Chaetophractus vellerosus. Taxonomy (NCBI): domain Eukaryota; kingdom Metazoa; phylum Chordata; class Mammalia; order Cingulata; family Chlamyphoridae; genus Chaetophractus; species Chaetophractus vellerosus. The sequence goes on along the minus strand of PVKH010002981.1, from coordinate 17,178 downwards.
CTTGTCTTGTTCCTGACCTCAGCTGGAAATCTTTCAGGCTTTCACCATTGAATACAATGCCAGCTGTAGGTTTTTCATATATGTAATTTACCATATTGAGAAAGCTTCCTTTTAGTCCTATCTTTTGGAATGATTTTATCATGAAAAGCTGCTGTATTTTGCAAAAGAGCTTTTCTGCATCAATTGAGAGGAAAATGTGATTTTTCTTCTTCATTTTATTAATGTGATTTATTACAGTAATTATTTTATTGTATACCTGGGATAAAACCCACTTGATCATGGTGTATAATTCTTTTAATGTACTTTTGGATTTGGTTTGCAGTATTTTGTTGGGGATTTTTATATCTATATTTATTACAGATATTGCTCTGTAATTTATTTTTTCATAGTGTCTTTATCCGGTTTTGGTATTAGGGTGATATTGGCTTCATAGAATGAATTTGGTAACATTATTTCATGTTCAATTTTTTGGGAAAGCTTGACAAATATTGGCATTAGATCAGTTTGAATGATTGGTAGAATTCACCTGTGATGCCATCTGGTCCTGGGCTTTTCATCTTTGGGAGGTTTTTGATAACTGTTTCAATCTCTTCACTTGTGATTGGTTTGTTCAGGTCTTCTATTTCTTCTAGGGTCAGTGTAGGTGGTTTGTGTATTTCTAGTAATTTGTCCATCTTGTCTATATTTATAGTTTTTTTTAGCATATAGTTGTTGATGATATCCTCTTATGATCTCTCATATTTCTGCTGGGTAGAGGAGATATCCCCCCTCTCATTTCTGATTTTATTTATTTGCATCTTCTCTCTTTTTTTCTTTGTCAGTCTAGCTAAGAGTTTGTTGATTTTTGTTGATCTCAAAGAACCAAATTATGGTTTTGTTGCTTCTCTCTACTGTTTGTTTGTCCTCAATTTCATTTATTTCTGTGCTGGTCTTTACTATTTCTTTCCATTGGCTTGGTTTGGAATTAGTTTGCTGTTCTTTTTCTACTTCCTCTAGGTGTGCAGCTTGGTCTTCAATTTTAGTTCTTTTTTCTTTCTTAATGTAAGCATTGATGGTCATAAATTTCCCTCTCAGCACTGCCTTTGCAGTGTCCCATAGGTTTTATGTTATATTCTCATTTCCATTCATCTCAAGATATTTACTGAATTCTCTTGCAATTTCTTCTTTGACCTACTGATTATTTAAGAACGTGTTTAATTTCCATTTATGTATGAATTTTCCCTTTTTTCATCTATTATTGATTTCCAGCTTCATCCCATTATGATCAGAGAAAGTGTTTTGTAAACTTTCAATCTTTGTAAATTTTTTGAGACCTGTGTTGTGACCCAACATATGATCTATCCTAGAGAAGGAACAATGAGCAATTGAAAAGAATGTATTTCTTTCTGTTTTGGGGTGTAATGCTTTATAAATTGTCTGTTAGGTCTAGTTAATTTACCATATTATTCAAGCTCTCTGTTTCTTTATTTATCCTCTGTCCAGATGTTCTATCCTGTACTGAGTGGTGTATTGACGTTTCCATTACATCTATTTCTTTCTTCATTTTTGCCACTGTGCACCTCATGTACCTTGGGGCACCCAACATATAATATTTATTATAATTATTTCTTCCTGATGAATTACCCCTTTTATTAATATATAATGACCTTCTTCATCTCTTTTAACATTATTACATTTAAAATCTATTTAGTCCGATATTAGTATCCTACTCAGGATCTTTTTTGGTTACTATTTGCATGGAATATCTTTTTCCAACCATTCACTTTTAATCTGGCTGTGTCCTTATATCTGAGGTGAGTCTCTTGTAGACAACATATATATGGCTCATATGTAAGTAAACTAATAATTAGAATATTACACTTTTTCTATAAAAAGAAAAATGATGTGATGTGGGAGAACATTGGGGCTGTGCTGACAAGGGAGTGTCAGGAATGTTACTGTTTCTAGTAGACTGTTGTCTATATACATATCTTTTTTTTAAAAGCTTTATTTTATTTTATTATACATCCCCCCCCCCCTTTTTTTTTTGCTTGTTCTTGCTGTGTTCATTTTTCTCTGCGTTCCTCTGTGTCTGCTTGTCTCCCCCTGCTGGGGCGACCTACCAAGTCAGCTCACTGGCGCGGCAGCCCACCTGCTCATGGGGGCTTGCCCTTGCTCGCAGGGGCTTGCCTTTGCCCGAGGGGGCTTGCCTTTTGCCCGTGGCAGCGTGCCCCCACCTGCATTGGCTTGCCTTCTCGAGGCGGTCTGCCTGTTCGAGGAGGCCCGGGGCCCAAACCCGGGACCTCCCATGTGGTAAACTGGCACCCTACCAACTGGGCTATACAGCTGGCCCTATATACATATCTTAATTTGCTCTATTGTCTAATCTAGAGTGTCTGGTTACTCTATGATCCCTGTCATCAAATTTTAGCAGTGAACAACCTGCAGGGAATGCCTTTTGAGGGAATTGTGTACATAACTTTCAAGGCTCAATTTCAGGTAAAGTTGAGCCTTGATCTACCAATACCGACTTTATTCATTTACTGACTTTCACATTAGTAATTGCCCAGTGTCAAAGGAATGTGTAGACAAATATATTGCTATAAAAAGGAAGTGAATATAAACATTTTAAGAAAGGTAATTCGAGTTAAAATATCTACATCCTTCTGGAACTTGCCTTAAACATAAACAACAATGCCTTGCCTTTGTGGAAATTTTCCAACAAAGTCCTCAACTTTTATGATAATTTTTTATAAATTTTTATTCATTCCTCATGTGAAAGGTGTAATATAAATCCAGTCAACATGTAACTTCACACTAGATGCTGTCATTTTCTATTTTGATATTGGCTATTAACAAACAGAATTATATTCTGATGTAAAGCATAAAACTGATATACTGATTCTCTATCTCCAGTGCCCTTAAATTTCTACAAAGTGTCTTTTACTAGTAGATTCTAAATGGAAAGAGAAACTATGTTGGCATATTAATTCTTTTAAACTCACATAAAAAATATATGAATTATTTTACTTTTAAATGAAGCAGATGACGCATGTCAGGAACACTTACACAGTTGTTTGTTTGTTAGTGAAAGTTTGGGTGGTCTTGAAGAAAGACTTTTTTAATAGAGACTGACCAAAGATAACCTGAAGTATTGGGCTAGATTATACTGTGTCAACAAACAGCCACAAAATTTCAATTGCTGAAAGCAACAGAGTTTATTTTTTGCTCACTGTACTTGTCTAACATGGCTTGGTGGGGGAGTTCTTCTCCATGTAGTCACTCCACCAAATATGATATCTCCTTTGCATAAGAGGAGAAGAATGGACTATATAGCCAGGTATCAGTATTTAATTGCTGGTGTCACACATCTGCCTTTGCATTTCTTTTGCCAGAACTAGATGACCATGACTAACTTCATGGGGTGTAGAAGTATGTCTTCCTCATATTCCTAAGCTGAAAACAATGGGATATAAGGGAACATTGATAGAGTATCAACTACCCTACTAAAATGTAAACAAATGTATGTGAAGGCTTTTAATGCACAATAATGTTTTTATAACCTTTTGGTTATAAAATTCTACTTTAATTAATTAATTTAATTACCTTAGAAAAGCTTTCCTCTAGAAAGAAAAAAATAAATAAAATATTACCAGATGAGAATTTCTACAAGACTAATCTCTCTTTGGCAGTTAAAAGGTAGTTTAACTGGGAAATCAAATGTGCCTTTACTTGAGGAGGGGATGAGCATTAAATCCTGAAGATTTGCAAATACACACCCACAATTATTATTCTTTCATCATCTCACACTGATTGAGATTCTGTTAAATGCAATTCAGATAAGACCCACTGAAACCACGGCACAGGGAGCAGGATTTGAGAAGGGTAAATGGACCTGACTCTAGGTATTTCTAAAATTGCCTCTCAAAATATAATACATTTAGAATTCAACAATCACATTATGGCCTACAAATACAATTCACTTACCAGCTAGTTTTAGAAGCTAAATCATATTATCATGTTTAAAATATTGCTGTGACATTTATTCCAATTGGGGAATTTTTTAAAAAAGAATATATCTAAGTAAACAAAGCATATTTCTGTGGGGATAAACTTAATGAGAAGACTTTCCTGAACAGCTAAGTATAGCTAGTGAATAAATATATAGTAAAAATAATTTAACAATATGGCTATTTCCCCCCAAAAGGAAGATTTACTGGCATTTTAATTCATAAGTCATCAACCTAATTCTGTTTCCTTAAAATGATATTTATTGATCTATTGTTAATGAGGTATGAGAATCTCTTTTCACAGTTCCATATCAATATAATGAATCATTTCAAATAACCGCTTGGAAAAAATTTCTGATGGGAATTTAGCAATAGAAAGGTTTCCAGTTATACTTTTATATTCTATATGTGTGGGCATAACACTTCCAGAAATATTTGAAAAAGTTTTTTTTTTTCAATATGGATTATTTCCTTAGGAGAGATCATTTGAGATGAAAATATGAATTCAAAGGATATAAACATAATTTTAAAAGAATAAATTCAGCACACAATTTCAAATTGCATCCAGAAACTTATACAAATTTATTCACCAACATGCAATCTAAGAGAATCCAACTTTGCCCCGACTTGCAATGATTATCATTAGTTACAGTATGCATAGTTGATTTGCAAATTATTTATTAACTTGCTTTTCTTTTCCATAATGTGGATGAAAAATTTTTTTTCAAGTAACTAGCCATTTATATTTTTCTTTGAGTTATACATTTATGACCTCTGGCTATTTAGCTATTGACTTTGATTTTTATTATTATTTGTGTCAATTTTTCATATATTAAGTCTCTTGTCTTTTGTTTCTAATATTAGTAATTTTTTATCAGTCTCTTTATCAAACCCTATATTTTGGCTTAAAACTTTTATTACAAATTTAATCTATTTCCTTGCAATTTCTTCCATTGCTTTTATGCTAAGAAACTTCTTCCCTATTCAGAAATACTGTTACTATTTACCTATATTTATTTAAAAAATTTAATTAATAAACTTTATATTACATAAATGTTACATAAAAAATACAGGGGATTCACATATGCCCCACTCTCTCCCCTCCCATTCTTTCCCACAATAACAACATCCTTCATTATGTGGTACATTTGTTACAATTGATGAACACATAATGAAGCCTTGCCAGTAACAAACAGATTATAGTTTACATTAGAATTGACACTCTGTCCTGTGCAATTTTGTAAATTATGACAAAATATATAATGGCCAGTATCTGTTAGGCAGGACAATTTTAATATCCTGAAAATGCCCCCATATTGCACCTAATTTTCCCTCTCCCTCCCCTCAGAACCTCCAGTGGCCACTGCCTCCACATCAATGATAAAAGTTCTTCCATTGCTAAATAACAATAATAATGTATACTTTAGTCCATTGTTCATTCCCCAATCCTGAGGATTTTGGGATGGTGATGCCCACTCTGCCTCTAATTGAGAGGGGGCATAGATCCCATGAGGCAGATGTATGGAACTATCTTTTTGCAGTTGCAGATTCTCTCTCTTCCTTGGTATGGTGGTTGTCCATCATCATTACCTTGTTAGTTGTCCAGGGTGAGTCCAATGAACTGGAGAGTAGCTGGTACAACTCTGCTGAGATTCAGGGCCCAACTGACACATGGACAGACCAAAGATTTAAGTCTCTTGGACATACACCTATCAACACTAGTACTATAGGTTAAAATAGAAGGGGCAGAAGAGCCATGTGTAGGGAAACCATAAATGAGTCCAACTCTGTTATCTGGGGAGCATAAATTCCAAGGTAAGTCCCACTGACAGGGCATCAAACTACTGAGCTGTCTGCCCTGTCTGTAGTCTCTGGATTTCTCTAGAGCTCTCAGGAGTCCTGCTATTTGAGGCACTATTTACTGTGGCAGTCAATGAGATTCTGATGAGACATGCATAAGCGTAACCTCTGGAATGACCTCCAAACTCACTTTGTAATCCCTTTGCCATAAAAACTCATTTGTATTTACCATTCCCCCCTTATGGTCAAGGTCTTTTTCCACATACATTTCTAATTGGTGCTTGGTTATAATCCCTCGGTGCCAGGGATGCTTATCCCTGAGAGTCATGTCACTTGCTGGGGGGAAGGTAGCAGGTTTATACCTTCTTAGAGAAGGGCACATTTGAGCAATAAGGAGACCCTCAGGAGGTAACTCTTAGGCAACATATAATTCTAAGCTAAGTTTCAATTTCAAAAGAAAAGGTTCATAAGTGCAATCATCAATATCAAGGGCCCGGCACAATGGTCCATCCTCCTTCACTAGACCTTGCCACTGTACTCAGGGGATTCTTGCTGTCCCATTAGAAAATGTAGCAGAACTCCCTAGGATGGGAATTTGATATTCTTTCAGTTATTGTGTGGATCTCAACCCACCGTGACAATGCCCCATGAACACTTGAACACATTCTTATGCCTTAGAGGCATGCCCCAGCTGAACCTCTTCCCATGAATCCCTCACACCAATGATCCTCCTCTGCCACAGTTGTGACCCTTCCATGATCCAAAACCTCTCCAAAGATGAAGCCAACAAAATAACTAGATAAAAATGATAAGAAAATGAAATAATAATGTAGTTTTAAAAATAACATATAAAATACAAAAAAATTAATTTTTTTAAATAATAAAAATTTAGACATTATATCATTTTAAGATATGTTGACTTGTTGTACAGTGACATTTTCTTCCTTATATTCCCCCACTGTCTTATTTTTTTTATTTTATTTTATCTTCAAAGAAGCTTTAGGTTACAGAAAAGTCACAGAGAGAATATAGGGGATTCCCATATACCTAACACCCTCCGTCTTTCCCCCTCTCCTCTACTAAAAAAATTTTACATGGGGATGGTACGTTTGTTACAATTGATGTACAAATATTGAAGCATTGCTACTAACCATAGCCAATGGTTTATATTTATGTTTTAAATTTTAGACTGTACACTTCTATAAATTTTGATGAAATGTTAAATGACCTGTATCCAATATTGCAAGATGATGCAGAACAATTCCAATGACCCCAAAATCCCCTATGTTCCATCTATTCTATTCTTCCTAACGCCCTCCCCTCAGGACCTATAGTAACCACTAAGTTGCACATTTTGAAGAATAAGATTCATAGTTACTTGCAATAATGTTGAGGGTTTGACATATTGGTCTGTTTTCTTTTATTAGGCACTGCTTATGTTCTCTCGAGGTGCTTGCCCCTCTATTTGAGAACATAGCACAACTCGCCAGGATTGGAGTTCACTATTTTCCTGTTTATTGTAGGGGTCTCCACCCACTGATATAACACACTATAACAAGAGGAACACTTATATATTCTATAGAAGTCTGCCCCAGGTGCACCCTGTCCTGTATGACCCCCCCATCCAACACCCTACACCAGTAATCTTCCCCTGTTATATTTGCCAAAAAACATTCCCAACGTTGTAGTTTTTAACCACAGATCTGCAAATCCCCAGAGTTCACCTGTTCCTTCCCCTGACCCTCCCCCCAGTTCCATGGATAGTCCAACCCAAACCCCCACCACACCCCCTTCATAGACCACTACCACCCAATCCAATAGTATAATTGCACCACTGTTATGCCCACACACTGTACAACTACACCTTTCCACCTTATCATAGATATTGCCCATATGGGCATTGGCTCACAAACCTCTACTGCCTTTCTGTCTCCTGTAAACCTATCTTCCGGACTCTAACTCTGTGAGTTTATTCAGTTTGCTTAATTCATATCAGTGAGGTCATGTAATAATTGTCCTTCAGTTCCTAGCTTACTTCACTCATCATAAGGTCTTCAAGATTCATCCATGTTATCCCATGTGTTAATACCATATTCCTTCTTACAGCTGAGTAATAGTCCATTGCATGTATAAACAACAATTTGCTTTTCCATTCATCTGTTGATGGACATTTGATTTGCTTTCAACTTTTGGCAATAGTGAATAATGCCACTATGAACATTGGTGTGCATAAATCTGTTCGTGTCCCTGCTTTCAATTCTTCTGGATACATACCCAGCCGTGGTATTGCTGGATCATATGGCAGTTCTGTATTTAGCTTCCAGAGGAACTGCCAAACTGTCCTCCACAATGGCTGCACCATTCTACATTCCCACCAGCAGTGGATATGTGTTCCCTTTCCTTCATAGCCTTTCCAACACTTGTAGTCCTCTGTTTTTTAATAGCTGCCAGTCTAATGAGTGTAAGCAGACATCTCATTGTGGTTTTGATTTACATTTCCCTAATAACTAGTGATGGTGAGAATCTTTTCATGAGTTTTTTTTAGCCCTTTGTATTTCTCCTCTGGAGAAGTGTTTATTCAAATCACTTGCCCATTTTTTTAATGCTTCTTTTTGTTTTTATTTTTGAGGTGTAGGATTTCTTTATATATGCTGGATATTAGGCCCCTATCAGATAGATGGTTACCAAATATTTTCTCCCATTGAGTAGGATGCCTTTTCACTTTCTTGATAAACTCCTTAGAAGAGCAAAAGTTTTTAATTATGAAGAGGTTCCATTTATCTATTTTTTTCTTTAGTTGCTCATGCCTTGGGTATAAAGTTTATGAAACCATTTCCTACTACATGATCTTGTCGATACTTCCCTGTATTATCTTCCAGGATAATATGGTCTTGGCTTTTATATTTAGATCTTTGATCCATCTTGAGTTAATTTTTATATAGGGCATGAGGTGGTGATTCTCTCCCATTCTTTTGGACATGGATATCCAATTTTCCAACCACCATTGGTTGAGGAGGCCATTTGATTTTGTTTTACTACCTTGCCTTTTATCTAGTTAATTAACATTTACCTTATTTACTCCTTTAAACTGTAGGCAATAACTATACTATACAACTTTTATTCTAGAATAGTACATTCTCATGTTATGAATGTTTCTAGTATAAGGAGTAACTAGTCATGTTTCTACCTTACAACACCTGAGGAATTTCCTATGGCTTAACAAGATTCTCTAAATCAATTTTATTTAACACAACTTATTATTATTTTTTTTCTTGTGAAGACATAGCTACTTTAATTTCATGGATTTTTTTGTTGTGCTTAAACCAATTGATGAAATATCTCATTATCTTATTTGCACTAATTGAAGCAAAAACAGTTCAATTCAGTAGGCAGCATTATCTGTCAGTAGCATGTCAACAGAAAAGGATATTGAATTCAAAATTGAACATGAGAAAACAACTTTGATATAGCTTCCTATGATAATTTGTTCAATTGCTATTATTTCTAGTTTCCTGAAAATGATTGCATTTTACAATGCCTACAGTTTAATATCAATACAGATAAAAGAAGGACAAGCAGGTTTCATTAGACCCTACAATAAGTAAGCAATTTCAATGAATGCTAAATACAGGAGACTACATTTGAAATATCACCAGACAGCCCTACTCTTTGGCATTTTCTCCACAATTATATTATTAATACCCTTTTTTTCCAAGTGAGAATTCAAGTAATTTATTTTAGATTTTCCTTTTTACATTTTTATTGTTAAATAAAAGACATACAGGAAACCACACACACAATGCATAGTTTAGCAAGTCACTATAAGGTGAACACCCTTGTAAACATCATCAAGGTGAAGAAATCTGACCTTGCCAACTGTGGCAGTTTGGCATTGTTTATGAATTCCAAAAATAAACATTGGATTATGTTAGTAAACTGGTCTGTACCTGGGTGTGATTAAATTATGATTAGGGTTTTGATTGGGCCACATCAGTAGGACATTGAGTCCCTGCTTCCTTGGTGGGCGGAGACTCAAATAAAACTACCCGGCAGAGCAGAGGAATGAGTTGGAGTTTTTATGCTGGAGTTTTGAGCTGGAGTCCAGAAAGTAAGCACACAGAGGAGCAGAGCAGCTGAGCCCAGATAGAAACAAGCCCTGCGAAGAGAGGAACCCAGGAAGCCTGAACCCTCGCAGACATCGGCAGCCATCTTGCTCCAACACGTGGCAATAGACTTTGGTGAGGGAAGTAACTTATGCTTTATGGCCTGGTAACTGTAAGCTTCTACCCCCAAATAAATACCCTTTATAAAAGTCAAAAGATTTCTGTTATTTTGCATCAGTACCCCTTTGTATCCCATAAACCTCTCCTTGTACCTGGTCTTAATGACTGCCCTCATTCTCTCTCCAACTGTAATCGTTATCCTGACTTAGGTAGAAATCATTTCAGTATGGTTTATCACCCAAATATGAATCCTTAAGCATTTTATTTTAAAGCTTTAACATGTGCTTTTTGCTGGTTTGTCAGAGAGAAGAATGGAATTATAGTTTCCATTTTTGCTGAATAGAAAGTCTTTAAAATAGAAAAGGTGATACCTTTGCATCCTTCCTGAATGAAATTTACACGTCTCTCCTACTCACAGAAAATAGAGAAAATAATTCCATAGAAGAACGTTCTTTAGAAGGAACTCATTTCTAAAAAATCTGTTTCAATGAACAGTCAATATTGTCATAGGAGGCATCTACATTTTTTACAATCTATTTTTACATCACTTATTTCTTTATGGAAAGCATACAAAATTATTGTCACTACTAATTATATCAACCTATGTAACTGTATTAGTCAGCCAAAGGGGTGCTGATGCAAAATACAGAAATCTGTTGGATTTTATAAAGGGCATTTATTTAGGGTAGAAGCTTACAGTTACCAGGCCACAAATAGTAAGTTACTTCCCTCACCAAAGTCTATTGCCATGTGTTGGAGCAAGATGGATGCTGACATCTACGAGGGTTCAGGCTTCCTGGATTCCTCTCTTCCAGGGCTTGATTCTCTCCATGCTCAGCTGCTTTTCCTCTCCACAAGGCCAGCTATAGACTGTCAGGAGAAAGGCTCATCTCTTTTCCCGGGCCTTCTCGCCTTCCTCACGACCAAGCTCCTCTGTGTCCTTATTTCCCAGGACTCCAGGTCAAAACACATCAGAACTCCCACTCTGTCCTTTGCCTTGTCTTTTATCTGTGAGTCCCCATCACCAAGGGCTGGCGACTCAACGCCCTACTGACGTGGCCCAATCAAAGCCCTAATCATCATTTAATCACGCCCAGAGGAACTGACCAGTTTACAAACATAAGCCATATTCTATTTTTGGAATTCATAAATAATGCCAAACGGCTACAGTAACCATGATGGAAAAGAAAGTGCATACATTTAACAAATCAAGGTACAGTGGACTAAAAAGAGCAAAAAAAGTCAGGTTTTGAGTAGGTAGTGTTACATGGGCTGACTCTAATATTTAATACCAATGATGTCAATTTCTTTTGCTTTTTTTGACAAACATTTGTTTTGAATACAATTATATCAAAAAGCTGCACAATCTTAAATGTACAGCTTTATTCACTTCTCAGATCAGGATGTTGAATGCTCTGAACACTCCAGAAAGTTCTCTTATGTCTCCTTTCAGACCTCATCACCTCCAACCCCTACAAAAGGTTCTAACTTTTATCATCAAAGATTATCTTGCTGGTGAATTGTATATAAATGAACCCACGTGTATGAATGTATTCTATTGGGCGTGTCTTCCTTTGCTCAACATTATGACTGTGTGGTTCATATTGTTGCATGTAATGGTAGTTCTTTTTCATTGCTGTGTATTACTCCATTCTACGAGTAAAACCAAAATTTACTTATCTATTCTATTGTTGATAGCCATTTAGGTTATTTTCAGTTTTTGGCCCAGTACAAATAATTATTCTATGGGCATTCTTCTATCCTTTGAAGAATATGTAGGTGTACATATTTCTGTTATGTAAATGGCTGGGAATGAAACTGCTTAGTAAAAGTGTATGTGAATATGCAACATAGTAGATATTTTCAGTTTTCCAGTATCTACACTTTGCACTATCATCAGAAATGTACAAGATTTCCGGTTATATAAGATTCGAGTATACTTGATATTATGAATCTTTTTAATTTTAGCCATTTTTAGTAAATTTGTAATAGTATCTCACTGTAGTTTTAACTTGTATTTTTCTGATGAGCAGTGAGGTTGAACACCTTTCCTTAGGCTCCTTAGTCATTGGCTATTCTCTCTCTCTCTCTCTCTCTCTCTCTTTTTTTTTTTTGGTGTGTAATGAGCATTTATTTGGGGGGCTTATATGGGGTCCTTACCCTTGGTGGCAGGAAGAGAGCATTTTTTGAGCTCGATCATCCATGGTTGAGGACAAAAGGAGAGGAGTCTTTTATAATGCATGTCCATGTGCAGTAACTAGATTTGTTGGGGAAGGCAGGTGAGGGATAGCAGAACTTCTAAAGAATGCAGTGTTACAAGATTTACTGATTAGTCATCAGTTTACAACCAGTTCCCAAGGCTCCCCTTTTACCTGTTTAGGAATGGAATGTTGCTACAACTGGAAGGGGAAAAAACTGGAAGGGTTGGGGGAGAAAATGCAAAGTCATAAATGCCCCGATCTACCCTGTGCCACAAAGTTTACAATCTTTCTGCCACCTCTTCTGTATGAAATCCTGAGTGTGGAATGGAGGGTTTATAAAAGGTGGTGTTGTGATATAAGGCCACAACAACAAGACATGCAAATGACTGCTAGTAATTATAGGAGTGCATGAGCTCTGAGAGTTGGCCACCTAGAAGGGCAGCTCTTATTTGCAGTCTTTTAGCTGTTCTCTTTTGTGAAATGTTGGATCAAGTATTTAAAGCATTTTGCTTTTAATTTGATTCTTTCTCATTTATTGTATAGTTTCTTTATATATTCTGGATACAGTCCATCACCAGATAGATATATGCAACTATCTTCTACTCTTTGGCTTATCTTTACTTTTTTAAATGTATCTTTTGATCACAAGAAATTAATTGAAATGAAGTCTATATTTATCGATAGTTTCCTATATGTTTTTGCTCTTTGTGTTATGTTTAAGAAATTTTGGTCTACCGCAAGGTCATGAAGATTTTCTCCTATGTTATTTACTAGATTCTTTATTGTTTATCTTTTTACATTTAGGACTATAATCTATCTAGAATTGACTTTTGTGCATGCTGTGGAGGTAGTGATTGAGGTTTACTTTTTTCCCAACAAGATCAAATTGCTTCAGAAATATTCTTGAGAAGTCCCCTTTACCCTTCTGTATTGCATTGCATCTTGTTTATAATTCAGGTGATGGTGTATATGTGGATATCTGTTGAGACTCTGCTATGTTCCACTGTTCTATTTATTGTTTACTTTTCTTTCCTTACTACAATACCAAACTATCTCAATTTCTTCAGTTCTATAAGTGGTAGTTATTCTTCAAAGTTGTTTTCCACTTACATATAAAATTTAGAACCAATTTCTACAAAAACTGACTTTGATATTAAATTAATCAATTTATTTGTGGAAGAGTTGTTATCTTTATATAGCACTGAGGATTTCTAACCAATATGGTTCATCACTACATTTATTTAGGTCTTCTTTAATTTACTTCAGTAATGTTCGATTATTTTGTAGAACTTGCTGGTCATTTGTTAGATTTAGCCCTAAGTATTGGATGTTTGTTGAGCCATCTTAGCCTTAATAGAACATATCTTGGGAAAAGTCATTCTCGACTGGCAACAGATAACTGAGGAAACTAGGCATGAGGAAACCTGCTGCTCTCTTAGAATAATAATGAGATAATTTTTTTCATTTTTAGTGATTTCAAATATTTAAGGAGCAATCAAATTCATATAATCAGTTGACTTAATTTTATTCCCCACCTTTGTCTTAATATTATCATCTAATCATAGAAAATTGGAACCAGAAGCAAAGTCCTTCTGAGGTCTAAAAATTCTCAGGCCACCATTAATTTTCAAATTATCTTACTGTAAGTTTCACAAATGATGGTATATTAAAACAAAATGAAGCAACAGAATACTTTTCGTTTTTTAAAATACCTGAGCAAGTGTAATAATTATTGTAAAAAAAATGTTTTTTTCTGAAAAGTCATGCTTGCATTGCACTTCTCTTTTTCCTTCCATTGGGGTATCTGTCACAGGCTCAGTCCTTGGATCTCTTTCATCTCTTTGTACACTTACTCCTTTGATGATCAGTTTCACGGCTTTTCTTATCATTTGTATGTGCTGGTGACTTCAAATTTTTACCTCTGAACATTTCTCCAGGATCTCATACTTGTAAACACAACTATTCATTCAAAATCCTCCAAGCATGACTGATACCTATCTTAAATGCAACATGTTCCAAACCGAATTCCTTCTCTTCTCCTCCAATATTTTCCATTTTTTCATTAGTGAGGGATGAGCACCATTCTTCCAACTGCTCAGGATAAAGCACTTGGGAGTCCTCCTTAACTCCTTTCTTTCTCTTTTTTTCTTATATTTAATCCATCAGCAAATTCTATTGACTCTAACTTTAAAATATTCAGAAACTAAATCTCACTACATCTTCTATAATCTCTCTGGTTTAAGCCTCCATTATCTCTTGCCTAAATTGTTGTTATATTATGCTAATTGTTTCCCTGCTTTGACCCTTGCTGCCCTCTTTGATACAACAGTCAGGATGATGTTGCTGAAACATAGGTCAGATCATGTCCTTTCATTGCAGAAAACCCTTTTGTGACTCCTCATCTTATTCAAACAAAAGCCAAAGCCTGTACAATAGTCTACAAGACCTGGCCCCCAAATCCTTGTCTGGCCTCATCTCTGTCTACTCTCTGGGTCAATCTTCTCCTGATACACTGTCCTCCTTGCTATTCCCTGAACAGAGAGACAGAGAGTTCACTTTCTGATTTTCCTGTCTTTATTTATTTTGCTTATATATATATAAGACATGTAATATATGTCTTATTGTACATGGAGATAGGGACAATGTGGGTAAGAGTTTTCATTAATTTGATTTGATGATACATTTCTGACACATAAAAATGATATGCTAAGTTTTATTCCAAATATCTGAATTAACCTGTTTTAGATTAGAATGTATATTTTAGAAAATTATAAAATCACTTACCTTTCTTATTTGAGCTTTTCTTTTTTAGGAGTTACCGGAGATTGAATCCCAGACCTCATACATAGGAAGCAGGCACTCAACCACTGAGCTACACCTGCTCCTCTATATGAGCTTTAATTTTTATAAACATACAGCTAAGTCCTTTATAAATTAAACTGTTTCCAGCAGGTTTCCATGTTATTACTGATTACTAACAATAGATAAGTGAAAAGGGGAAATTTTAGGTTGTATATATGTTACTAGAATAAAAATTAAAACAAACAAATGTAGGACTGTACAACACAAACAATGAACCCTATTGTAAATGATGGACTATAGTAAATAGTACAACTATAAAAACATTCTTTCATGAGTTATAGTAAATGTACCATACCAATGCAAGGTATTAATAATAGGGTGGTATATGAGAACTCTGTATTTTATGCCTGATTTTTCTATAAACCTACAACTTCTCTAATGAAAAAAGGAAGGTTATTGTGGACATTTTAAAAAAGCTGTATTAATGAAATAATTCTGTTGGAATTTATTGTCATCAAAGATGTATTATTTTGTTTTAGAAGGCTGGAATATGGAACCAAATATACCATGGTATATTAATAATACTAATGACATAAAAATACCGAGAACCTTCTCCTTTTTGTTTCTGAGATTGAGAAAATAAGTTGCTTTGCTTAAAATGTACTTATTTTTAAAGTATTTTAATTATGAATATATCATTTAGCTTGCTAGTATTGTCAAAGGGAAATGCTTACTTATGTTGTTTATACTAATATTGAGAAATAAAAAATTCGTAAGGCTAAAAGAGGGCTAGAGAAGATAAAAATTTGTTCAGTCACTGAAAATTTAATGTTGGTGCTTACTTTCTGGAGCATCTTAAGTCTATTACATTTTCAGTTTCTCATATCAGAATTTTGTTACAATTTCAGAGAAAAAATATTTCCCTTGTAAAAGGACTGATGGTATTGCTCAGGTAGGGAAAAACACACTCAAAAACAATAGATGTTTGCCTCTAATAATTGCTAAACTGGCTTTCAGATATCCAAACATATGAAATTCTCTGAGTTGTTAGTAAGCAATGCTTCTTATTGGAATAATTTTAGTAAGCAAATATCTCTAAGTTGGAATCAATAACAGATATTATATTTATATATATATAAAGAACATTTTATAAAGATGATCAAAGGAAATAGTTCTCAAGACAAAAGATTAGGTGGTCAGCTGCCATGTCAAGCTGGTTATATCAATAGCTAGTCCAGCACATGGTAGGTATTGATTTTATATTTTAAATGAAAAAAAGTATATTCCATATCAAATTAATTTTTTCCCAGTGAAAATTAGAATGGTAGAGAAAAAGCTGAATCATATTGCAATAACATGTTAGGGAAATCACAGACACCTGTTGAGTGGCCATCACCCAACTCTCACCTACTTCCACCTTCTCTGGGGAAGTCACAAGCTCATGCTAAGTAGCCATCCTCTGGCCTTCCACTGCCCACCACCTCCTCTTCTATTGTGTACAATTCTATAATAGGAGGCATATGTTAAGTTTAATGAAAAGGCCGGGAAAGACCTTAAACCCAGAAACTGGGAACAAGCAGCCCCTGATACTTATCAGAACATGAATTCTCAGTGGCAGGAGTTGCTCTCCTTGAGGTAGATAAAAGCTACACTCAAACAGTATAGATTTGTCTGTCTTCTGTGGTGCAAAGTGGAGCGCATGGAGCTGTCATCTTTCAACCCCAACCTGGGAGGCCAGCCATTATGGAACTACTTCCCCTGATCTTTTGGACTCTTGGTGCTATGTAGGAGATTATTTATCCTTTTAGGACACTTTATTCCATGCAAATATTAAAAGGCTCATATGCTGAAAGTTTCTGTTGTGCCCTGAACCTGTGTTCCCATGATGTACCATTGTAGCAATTCACTACACAACATTCTGTCTTAATCTTACTAATAGTTCACCATGTGAGGCATGAACTATGATTTTTTTTTCCTTTTTTGTAAGATTTATTTATTTTATTACATATCTCCCCTTCCCCCCCGCTGCGGCGACGTGCCGAGAGTGGTCACCGCGCTGGCGCGGCTTTCCCCGCTTGTGGGCGGTCTCTGCGTCCGTTCACGGCCGGCTTTCAGTTCGCGGGTGGCTGGCTGCGCTCCATCCGCGGGCAACCTGCCCTGCCC
>PVKH010002980.1:0-25873 GCA_004027955.1 Chaetophractus vellerosus | reverse complement strand
CTGGGGTTATGTGAAAAAGCAAGCATTCATTAGGGAATCAGACTTGCCTTCTTCACAGCATCCCCATCCTTGGAACCCATCTCATTCCTGCCCAATTTCTTTTTCACGACAGTGCATTTGGCTGGTGGACTGATTAAGAGAAGGGACATAAAAACATCTTCCATCAAACGTTACACTCTCAGGAACCTCACTCCTTTGCTTCTCCTTCACTGTAGTCTACTGAGTGAGTGGATTTGGGAGGCAGGTGTAGAAGGGAAGATTGTGGTTATTGGTGATCCTCTTTAGAATGGAATGGGGAGGAAGATTCGTCCTTATTTTCCCTTAACTCTAACACATTGTCACCAACTCCAAGGCAGTGCAAAATTTCACCAATTACATATTCAAGTGTTTTCCCTCATGTTTTCCTTACTTAATTTTTTTCTTTTTAATTCTTTTATTTAAAAAAATACTTAGGTTACATAAATGTTACACAAAAAATATAGGGATTCCAATACACCCCACCTCCCACACCTCCCACAACCTCCCACATAAACATCCTTCATTAGTGTGGCACATTAATTGCAATTGATAAACACATCCAGGGGCTTTGCCGTTAAGCATGGACCATAGTTCACATTGTAGACCACACAGTTCTGCATGTTATGTGATGATATAAGATGGCCTATATCTGCCATTGCAATGTTACTCAGCACAATTCCCAAATCCCGTAAAAGCTCCCTTATTACAATTGCTTTTTCCCTCTCCCTGCAACCAGAGCCTCCGGTGGCCACTGGCTCTGCATCAATGTTGTAATTTCTTCCAATGCTTGAGTCACAATATATCTATAGTAGAATACCAGTAAGTCCACTCTAGTCCATAGCTCTGAGATGGTGATGTCCACTCGACCTCTAATTGAGAGGGGGCTTATATCCTAAGGGGAAGATGGATGGGATTATCCTGCCTGCAGCTGCAGACTCTCTCCATTCCCTGGGACGGCCATTGTCCATCATCATCTCCCTGCCAGTTGTCCTGGGTGAGTCCAATGAGCTATAGAGTAGGAGTTACAGGTCCACCAAGGTTCTGGGTCCAGCTGGCACATGGACAGCCCAAAGACTCAAGTCTCTTGGTTGTACACCTACAAACTCCAGCACCAAGTGTAGGTTTGAATAGAAGGGACAGATGAGCCATGTTCAGGGAAGACATCATTGAGTCCAACTCTGTCACTCTCAGGAGCATAAACTCCAAAGTAGAGTCCACTGGCAAGGCACCAAACTCTGGAACTATCTGCCCTGACCATAAGACCTCGGTGTCTCCAGAGCCCTCAGGAGCCCCACTGTTTGGGGTGGTATCCACTTTGGGAGTCTATGAGATCCTACTGAGATGTGCATAAGTGTTACCTCTGGGATGACCTCTCAACTCACTTTGGAGTCTCTTAGCCACATAAACTCATTTGTCTTTACCTTTTCCCCCTTTTATTCAAGGTCTTTTTCCAGTCGCATTGCCAGTTGGTGCTTGGTAGCAATCCCTCAGTGCCAGGGAGGTGGCCCTCAGTGCCAGGGAGGCTTACTTAATTTTTAATTTATAACTTTATGAACCTTGTATTTAGATTGGTATACCAATCTAAACTCACAAAATTTTCCTCATTTGTAAAATGTTTTGATTGGATTTATTGTCATCTCAACATGGCAGTCTTGAAATAGACACCTTTCTTATTTTTCTATCAACCCCCCTACACCAATTATTTTTCTTCTTTTCAATTGTCAACTTTAAAAGTTCAGGGATGATATACCACTTAACATCTGGTTTCCTCTTTTTTAAATTTTATTTATTTATTACATATCCCCCCCTTTCTGCTTGTTCTTGCTGTGTTAATTTTTGCGTTCTTCTGTGTTTGCTTGGCTCTCCCCACTGAGGCGACCCACTGAGTCAGCTCACCGTGCCGCAGCCTGCCTGCTTGCAGTGGCTTGCCCTGCTCATGGGAGCTTGCCCTGCCTGTGGCGGCTTGCCTTCTCAAGGCAGTCTGCTTGCTCAAGGAGGCCCCAGGAGCCGAACCCGGGGCCTCCTATGTCGTAAACCGGCACCTACCAATTGGGCTATAGCCGGCCTCTGGTCTCCTCTTAAACATATAAAATCAGGCACCAGAAAAATATTATCCATACAAGTCAGAAGATTTGTTGAACCATTTTCTGGAACATCTTTTTTACTCATGATCTCCCACTCTCAAACTGAAAAGTCCAAAGTTCTTCCTGTGCTCAAGTATAGAGCACAGCAAAGTTCAGGCTAGGGGAACTTGGGAACTCTACTTCTAGGAGTTCAATCTCAGTGATAACCATCTCCCCACCCTTGCTCACTTTACTAACAACTCTCTGTCTTTGTGTCAGACTTTCTCTCACTCATCCTTCCTCTCTCATTTTGGTGTATGCTCACATACTCAAAGAAAGGAGAAAATGAAAGAATAAAGAAAATGAAAGCTCCCTAAATCTATCTCTGAACAAAGGTTTTAAGCACTTTCTACAACTGATACAAATTTTTCAATGAGAAGGGTGTTGTCTGAAGCTTACAGAACTAGATATTATTGATGAAAAATTTGAAATGTCTAATTTACTCTTGTAATATTATGCAAGAATATTATTCATAAGGCATTGAGCAATTACAAATTTTGCAGATCTCTAGGCTTCATTTTGCATCTTGGGTTAACCTGTCAATATCCTGATATCCCAAAGAGCTTGCCTGAAGCAACTATTATACTCCGGACTTAAGTAAGCAATTGCAGAGGATGTTTAACTTTAAACTCAATTCCGGAGTTTAACTGTCATTTATGTGATTAGTTAGTGACATTCTTGAAGAGTGAGCTCTCAGCATCATTAAACTTTAATTTTCCTTAGGGATAGAACACAGGACATTATGTTCAGTTTATTATCTCTGACCCTTTACACTTAGACAATTTACTAGTTTAATTTGTCTTACAGAGTACATAATGGTTATTATGTACTTTTACTCTCACAGATGCCATTTCAAATCTAAATTAGGGATTCTTATTTCCTTCACTTCTGTAAAAAGCAGCATCCTGAACAGGAAGCAGAGAGAAGAAGAAGAAGAAAAAAAACACATGAGAAAATTGAAAATTTTATTCACAGAAAAATAAAGTTCAGGAAAAGCAAGAAAAAATGAGTTTTAAAATATAATATTTATAATATACCTTCAGATATTATGTGGGATTTTGTTTCAGTAATTATCCCTGGAAAATGGAACACAGAGCTTTAAGTAATAAAGTCCCTTAAAGCTTTATTATAAAATTATATTATCTACAACTATCCTGCCCAGTGCAGTGGATATTAACCACAAATGGCTATTTAAATTTAAACATGAAGAAATTAAAATGAAAGAACCTTAAGAATTTAGCTCCATGTCACATTAACCACTTTTCAAGGGCTTACTAGCCACATGCGACTGGCTCATGGCCATCATACTGAAAAGCTCAGCTATCTAACATTTTCATCATCTATTGATTGCGCAGTGCTTCCCAGGATGCAAACATATTACTTCCAGTAAACTTGCTATTTCCTGGTACAGGTATTGGTGCTTTCTCCTTGGGCACAGTTTGTTTGTTACCACTGAGTCCACTATTTATGGGCCTGAGATTGATACCGACACCTGTCTATTTAGTTGGTCCAGGAACTCTGTTGCAGAGTTTATCTGAACATCAAGGCCAATGGCCAAGCCTTTTGAAAATTCCTGATCACAGTCCCAATAAATGTTTGACATGAGGACAATGCTGAGAAGCAGGGTGTCTTCTGGATGAGCTGGGATCAGTTATGAGAGAAACACATGGAAGAAAAGGATGACGGCTCATAGGATTAGATATCCAAATATACATGAATAGAGATTAGAACCTCACTGTTTAAATCCGTATAGTTGAATCAATATAGCTGTGAACACCACAATACTTAAAAAATCTATACAAGTGGCTTTTCATGTGAACAAAATAGCAGCTACTTAATTTATTTAATTGTATTTTGTGAAATAGGTAACAGGATAATTAGTTTGCATGTGCTATATCATTTCTTTCAACCATACTGGTAAGTAAGTAACCTATGATTATACATTTTTTACATATAAAGAATTATAAAAGCGTGACTCTAAAGCAATATCCTCAAAACCCCACTATTAAGAAATACCAAAATTAAGGATAGAAACTGGCTTATTTGACTCTCAGCTGTGTGATTATGACACTGCATATGATTTGGGGTTTTTAAAATTTTTATATATATATATATATATATATATATTTAGGATACATTGATTACATAAATGTTATACAGAATTTTTAGGAGTACCCATATGCCACCCTCCCACACCTCCCACAACCTCCCACACATACATCCTTCATCAGTGTGGCACAGAGCTTGTGATAGATATACACATTTTGGGGCTTTGCCATCAAGTATGGATCACAGTTCAGACTGTAGACCACCCTCTCTCCCATGCAGTTTTGCATGATACATGATGATACTGAAAGAAATTCTCCCATGGACACATCAGAGTCATTTGTGTGTCTTGAAATTCATAAAAATGTCTACCTTTTGGGTTAAATTCTGAATTTAAAATAATTTCATCTGACCAATGGGATAAATATCATCTATGCTCATCCTTGACAAAATCCAAGGTCTTTTGAAAATGTGTGGTGATATATGTAAGGTGGAGATGATGTTCCCTGGACCGCAGGCCTCATGTTGTACTTCCAAATCTTTTGAGACCTGCAGTGTCCTGTGTGTAGATGCTTTTGTTCTCTAATGATTGTAAGATATGGAGACGAAGAAAGTTTAGGATTTAATAATACAAGAAAAATGGATTTAAGCTTTTCTGCTTCATAGGAGAACAAAAGCTGGAGAAAATAGACACAATTTTCAGCATATTGTATAATCTCACAGAATTAGTTTCCTCACATGTAAAATAAACAGCTTTGTAAATCTCTCTGACTTTTACATTCTGCAGAGAAAAATGAACAAGAGGAAAATCCCAGCTTGTAAAGCATATAACCCATTCACTTTAAAACTCCACCGCATTTTCAATCTAGCAAAACAGTATTTTACATTACATTGATATAAGAATGAAGCCCAGGGAAAGTTCCATCAATAAAGACTGATTAAAGATATTAAAGCTACAAGCATACAATGAACAGCATTTGTTCAGAAAAAGAGGCATATTTATATTATGTGCCACAGAATTCTGTCTCTAACAGGATAATAAGCTTCTCTGTTTCTGCTATCTAATAAAGAAAAAGAGACTGAAAATTTAAGGAAATAAAGCTGAATCTAAGCAATTGCATGTCCAGAGGGAGAGAGATTTCAGGGTTCTTTTTCCTCAATATTTGATTTACCAAGACTCTCTTCAGTTTAAGTAACTTTCTTATGCCACTTGACAGCTTGGTTGACTCTATAGCGGCATGAGCCAAGGCAAAAATAACCTCACATATGCTACAGCATCTCATCAAGATTTTGGCAACATGTTTTGTGTGACGTGGGAAAAAGATACAGCCTTCCGAGCAAATCGTGAACCTAAATAAAGAAAAAAATCTTGACTCCAAAGTTCACGCTGTGCACATGACTCAGCCTAACAGGATTCCAGCTTGCCAGCACTGCGACTTTTTTTTTTATTACATGCATCACTTTGGATTCTGTTTTAGGGAGATACTTAATTTAATCAGAAGAAAGTTAG
The DNA here is from genome assembly GCA_004027955.1 of Chaetophractus vellerosus. Classification (NCBI taxonomy): domain Eukaryota; kingdom Metazoa; phylum Chordata; class Mammalia; order Cingulata; family Chlamyphoridae; genus Chaetophractus; species Chaetophractus vellerosus. The sequence goes on along the minus strand of PVKH010002980.1, from coordinate 20,176 downwards.
AGACCAACTCTCCTGTTAGAACCAATTGCTTCAAAGGACAGGGAAATGATATGGTCCTGGGCAGAGTAAAACATTTCTCTTTCCAAATTTGCGGTTTGTATACAGTCTGTATTTCTCTTGTATAGGCTGTTGTTAACCTCCCTTGGAATCACATTTACATGGTTGAGCTGACTGAGCCTGATGCATCCTCTCCTTGATCTTGAGTCTATTTCTCTCCTCAGGAGCATCTTACTCATTTTCCACAGGAAAAGTTAAATTTAGGAAAAGGCGGCTTTCAGAACTGAGAGTTCTTGCTGCTCTGGAGCCTGTCAAGGTGATTCTATGCCAACATGAACCTGCCTGGAGTTGAAACTTCCAATCTTGCCAAATGCTGAGCTTATTTTATGACAAAGATGAAAGTCACAGTTGGATCGAAAAGGAAGTCATCCAGTATATTTTATTCTTGTCTGAGCTCTTTGAATCTATGTCCCCATGAGTGAAGGCTTTGTAAATAAACAGGTGTCCACATGTCCCAGTGTGAATTGAAATTTCATGGAGTCAGAGATTCGTTTAGGTTAAGAAAACTTATCATTAATACTTTTATTTGGTACATAGAAATAATAGTTGCTCTAGAATTAGTTTTCCATACTTGTATTATTATCCATATTTAATATTTCTATAGGATTTAGAGTGGGAGTGTTATAGAAAGAGATAGGATTTGATATAGGTCTTGGGAACCATAGGAAAATAGTTATAGACTGGTTAAGTTATTTAGAAAGTACTAAAGAGAGGCCGTCTCACATACTTAAGGTTTTATGTGAAAGATCTATACACTAAAATATATAAGTATATAAAATAAATTTTCCTATTTATTATGAGTAATGTCTGAATTATTAACGTACACAGACACAGATATTTATGCAAAAGCACACTCTCTTCTAATTAACTTATTTCCCCAAGCATCTAAGAATTCCCTATTTGAACATTAGGCATCTTAGGTATCTGCTTTTACAACTACTTTAACAAACTAAATTTCCAAAGTACTTAATTTAAAACAGCGTAATAGTTAAAATATTAAGGGATGAATTCAGTGGGGTTACATTGCTTTTACTCTTAAATCTAGGTGCTGGCAATAATGTAATATTAAATATAAAATGAACTTTAAAGAGGCTTGATATGAAATATAAATATATATATAACACCATTATACATATCACCATATATGTGTTCATTTTCTAATGTTCTGATATCCTATAGAATATGCATAAACTTAGTATGTAGATATTTAATGAAATTTGCATAAATAGGCATCTTTGTCATATATATCATTTGTTTTGTAGGCATTTATATTCCAGGTTGGAGATTTAGGAAGCTTGCTAATAGATGATCAATTATTTAATTTAAATATATAAATTATTCAATTACAAATACAATCACAGCAGGTTCTCAAAATACTTCACAGCCAGAAGCAAAAGGAAACCAATCTTTCTCCTTTTTTAAAAATACCTCAATAACTTGTCTCATGCAACTTTCATTATTTTAACATCGTAATTATTTAAATCGATGAATGAAAGAATCCAATGCAATAATATTGAGATTTCACCCTGAATATACCAAGCAAGTTTGCAATGACAGTAGAAAAGGTTTCTGGGTTGTGGCAGTTTGAGGTTATTTTATAAATCCCCAAAAGAGAAAGATTATGTTAAATTACCTGTTAAGATTAAGGCTTTGATTTGACCACATCAGTAAGATGTAACTCAGGTGTAGTCCCCACCCCCTTGGTGGGCCGATGTAAATGGACATTCACTCAAGAAGAAATACGAAAGAGAGAGAGAGCTCTGTCATGTTTGATCCTGGGGCCCTGGAGAGAGTTAAGTCATTTGCCTGACAGCTTGCATCTAACCTTGGGAAGAAAGTCGAGACTGATATAGGAAGCCCTGAGAGACAAGCCCAATGCAGGCCTACAGCTGAGATCAGGAAGAAGCTGGGCCCATGGAGCCTAAAGAGGAAGAGGAAACCAAGGAAGGAGAGACCAGGCTGAGATCAGTGATCGTATTGCTTTAACACATGTGTGGCAACTGACTTTGGTGAGAAAGCAACCTTGAGTTGGACTCTTTAAGGCCTTGTAACTGTAAGCTTTTATCCCAAATAAATATCCTTTATAAAAGCCAACAGATTTCTGGTACTTGGCATCGGCACCCCTTTGGCTGACTAATACATAGGTACACAAGCTCCTGCCTCTTGATGTTTCCCATTGGTGTTGGTGAACTAGATTGCAGGTGAAAGCTTTGCTTCTGACATTACAGTACCTGTGCACGTTATCTCTGTAAAACAAGAGAGGCTAGATGTAGTAACACCACTCCTGGAGAATTGTATCAATTAGACTTACTGCAAAACAAATCATCCCCAAATCCAATGACTTAAATTAACAATAATTTATTCATCTCACAATTCTCTGGATTGCCTGGGTAATTCTGGGTCAACTCAGCTGATTTTTGCTGGGCTTTCTAATGGGTCTTGGTCAGCTCAAGCATCCCCTAGCTGCTGGGTGACCTAGGATCACTCCATTTATGTGTGTGGCAGTAGAAACTGTTGGTTTGGGGTAACAAGGATGACTGGTCCACGTGTCTCTCACTCTCCAGCTGGCTATCTTGAGCTTACTACATGGTGGTCATAGGGTTCCAATAACAGCAAGTATGTAAGCACTTGTCAAATCTCTGCTTTTTACATTTTGCTGCTGCTAAAGCAAATCAATTGGCTAAGCTTGGACTCAGAGAGTGAGGGCCCTATAACAGGCATGCAAGGAGAAGAATTATTTGTGGCCATTTTTATGGTATCCAACAAGACCATTCCTAAAGAGATATGTCCTTCTCAGGAGTCCTCCTTTTCCAGGCCTCCATGTTTTGAAGAGGAGAAAAATGAGCAATGGTAGAAACTTGATAGATACAACCAAAGTGTATATGTCAAGAAGCATAATTAGTAAATAAAAATTAGTATATGACATTAAAAGAAGACAGAGCAGCAAGAGGGATCTTGGGAGACTCAATTCCCTGTGTCACTGTGTTTTATCTGCTTCTTGCTAGAGCTGCCAAAGGACAACCATCCTTTTCTTGCTCACATCACCCAGACACAGTATTTTCCAAATGTGGTCCCTGAACCATCTACATTGGTACAACCTGAGAGTTTTGTGACAATTGCAGCTTCCCAAGCTCCACCATCAGAGATTTTGACTCAGAAAGACTGGGATGGAACTGAGGACAAGCACCCCACAATAGTCTATAATGAAGAAACACAGCTCCATAAAGCAAGGATTTGTAGTTGCCATAATAAACTTTGGGGAACTAAAGTCAGCACTGATGATGATTTCAGTGTAGTAATACTACCTCAATAATTAAAAGGTTCAATTTTCTTCCCTTGAAGGAAATTTTTCTTTTTATTCCTGGAGGAGTTAGTCACCAATAATAATTTGTATTTGATTAGTTTCTTGCTTCTAAAAACTTCAGGCACTTATTTTCTTCTAGATGCTCAGATAGGTAATGAATCCCCTCCTAGAAGAAATAAGAATATTACATACACTTCAAAATTACTTTTAATCTTAGAATTCATTTTTAGAAAATAAGAAAATATTTTGAATATCAATAGTAAGAAGGATTATTAAAATGTAATTAATAAATTATCACGGTATCCTAATATTAAAAGGATCTGCTATTTGTAGTTTTTAACTTTTGAATTTGTTTTGTGCAAGAGTCAAAAAGTGATGCCATTCTTCCAAACTCACATTCATTCAGTGGGACGTTTCATAAACTTGTATCCCACCAAGTTTGTGAAACAGATAAGAGAACAAATACAGGTAGGCTTTGTAAGCGTAATATAATGGAACAAATAGCTGTAATAAAAATAGAAGTCAGGTCATGTGATTTCCTATAGAGCTCTCTTTTGACAACACTACATTTCAAGGCACTGAGCTAGATATGGAAATTATCTGAGGACCCTTCTTTCCTAAGGCTCTCCATATGTTGAGGAAGGCTTGGATCCAGTCCTGTCTAGAAGTTGAAGAACAAGCTAATGAGTCCTGGTGTTTCTTCCTGCTGACAATTCTATATGCCATTATAAATCTTTCAAGATACCCAGTTCCCTAAACAGGTTCTGAACAATTAAGCATTAAATTGTTCCAGTAGTAATAGTTCACCTTCACTATCATAACTTTCAAAATGAACAATTTTCCTGTCACCTTAGTTACATACTTAAACATGAGGCTATCGGTGTTGAAGTTTCTCACGTAGAAACTACAGGGGTGCATGAACTATAATCAGAGTGAAGGGAAAGTGAAGAACAGATTGCCTTTAACATCAGGGAAGAACGTTATCTTGGAATGTCTGCTCAGCCTAAAGTGCTTTGATACTTCAAAAATACTTTCTTTACTCCACTGCTGTAATCACAGGCATTAAGTCAATCGAAGGGCACTTTATTTATCCTCTTAACATATCAATCAGCAGTATCCTCAAATATTTAACCACACTGCCTTTATTGGAAAAGTGCAAACACAATACAAAGAAGGAAACACATCACACACACAAAAAAACTGAAAACAAAAGCATATATATCCCTTTACAAAAGAGTGCACGTAAATTAATATCACGTTTTTATCTATAAAATATTAAGAAAAATGAAGAAAATTTTATTCATTTGATGATCAGTTATGAATATATAAAAATAATGAATGACCTTGTTTTGAAGACATTAATCATTTTTCAAAAAAAATATAGGCAACACCTAAATTGCAAGACTTTATATTCATTTATTTATTCAAACAAAGTATATTTATTGAGCATGTTATTGTTTGCTAGACACTGTAAAAGTGCTGAAAACACAGTGTCAGCACTTTGGAACTTACTATAAAGTGGCAGAGTTCCATATCTTAATATGATTAAAATTGTAAAAGAAAAATACCGAGAGTGGTGATAGCAAATGTCATGTTTATTTAGTGTGAGTCAGGGAAAGCATAATAGATAAAGAGACACTTGAACTCAGATCCTTTTGGATTCTATGAAATTGAATCACAGTCCTCTCAGTCTGAGATACTATCTCCTCTGCGTCCCCATAGCAACACAGAGATATATATCCATCATATAGCTTGACATACTGTTTTCTGTTGATTTCACTTCTTTACTTGAATGGGAGTTCATGGAAAAGATGTACTATGATAGTTTAGTCATTTTAACCCCAGTGCTGAAATATGTAGAAACTCTTCAATAAATGCCTGTCAAATTAACAAATGGCTATTTACATAAACACATTTGAATATTCATATTTATGTATCTATAAATATGCATTTATAAGTATAGTTATTTTATCAACTGGCATGAAAGTTCTTTTTAAGGAGGGTATATAGTTTAGAAAATTAAGCTCCTTTGATGTGGAAAATGAAACTCTGAAGTTATATTGTGAAAATAAACAGCAAAAGAAAACGAATAACTAAACTGCTATGCATAAAGAAAATAATGAAAAGAAATTTAGGAGTGGGAGAGTGGAGAAAGGAGGGGGAATGGAGATAGGGTAACATCTTAGGAAGCTGAAGACTAGACAAAAGATGACCAGGTAGAATTTTGTTGTGATAGAGTGAGCAAAAATGTGTTAAATCCCCAGAATGTTTAAAAATTACTTTTAAATTGTTTGCATGTTCATCATGTAAAATCCCATTTCTTCCCCCCAATCCAGTAGATTCTAATACATATGTAAATATCTTGTTCAATCTTTGAACAAACCAAGTGAAATGCTTGAGTTTCACTTATGGGTTAGTGCAGTGGAGATAAAAGAAAAGGAAAAAGGCATGGAGATGGTATGCAACTGAGATTAAGTGTTTACCAAGATGACTTCCAGTCCTGGATATGACACTGGGCTAGCTCTCTTACAGCAAATAACCATAAAACTGGGGAAAATATGAGACAAGTGTTTTCTTTATTCACTCAAAGTAGAATGATTAGTTTTTTTTAAAGGATTTATTTATTTTTTTACTTCTCCCCTCCCTTGTTGTTTTGTGTTTCTTGTCTACTCTCTGTGTGTTTTTCTGTGTCTGCTTGTCTTCTCTTTTAGGCAGCACCAGGAACTGATCCTGGGACCTTCTGGAGTGGGAGAGAGGCTCTCAATCTCTTGTGCCACCTCAGCTCCCTGGTCTGCTGTGTCTCTTATTGTCTCTCCTCTGTGCCTATTTTTGTTGCATCATCTTGCTGTGCCAGCTCTCTGTGAGGGCCAGTACTCTTGCAAGGGCCAGCTTACCATTCAGGCAAGCTTGCCTTTCACCAAGAGGCCCCGGGAATTGAACCATGGACCTCCTATATGGTAGATGGGAGCCCAATCACTTGAGCCACATCTGTTCCCCAAAGTAGAATTATTGAACACTAACTGTGTGCTAGATGTTATTTGGGTGCTGACAACAAGTTGCACAAATTTCTGACCTTTGTGAGAATGAAAACCACAAAGAAAGCCCCCAGGTTTGTGCTGGAAAATTCCTTATTTGCAGCACATGAAGCAGGAGTACAGGAAGTACAGATAGTTCTACTGACATAAGAACTGAGTTTGGCACAACTGATGCAGCAGGTATCTCTGGGGGCAGTGATTTATACAAGAAGAGAATGGTACAAGTATCAGCCAAGGTTTTGATATCCTTGGTTGAGGGGCAGGCTGCATGTATGTATGATTGGATCATTAGAGAACAACTGCTGCTGAGTTAAGAGTGAAAAAGAATTACTAGAGGTTAAGGCGAAGTGTCCGATATGGGGTTCTAGTCTAGCCAGATTGAAGAGACACCATTAACATTGCATTAAGACCTCAGAAACAAAAAGATGTCACGTTAGGAATAATGAACAAACTATAGAGTAAGGCCTCTTCTAAAAGTACTTTACCAAAACCTAAAACCAGGGCCTGAAGGCATCCTCACTTTGGAGTTTGAGGGATTTGTGGGGAATGAGGAATAATAGGATTTCTACAATTAGCCTTGGCAAAGTGTAAGAAAAAGTCTACATAATTTGAAGGTGCTCATCCAGTAATTGGACTGTCTATGAGAAAAATAAACACTCTTCAGAGAGAAGATAACTATTAAGAGTCTCTACAATATATCATCCACGATAGCCAGTACAAAATCAGAAATGTGACAAATGTTCAGGACAAATAGCATTCAAGAAAGACCAACACTGAGATGACTCATATGTTGGATTTAGAAGACAAAAACTTTGAACAAGCAAGTATAAATATGTTCAAAGAATTAAAGAAAATATAGTCAACAAATTAATATAACTTTTTGTCTTAATGAGTGAACAGATAGGGATCTCAGCAGATAGTTAGAAATATAAAAAATCAAATCAAGATTTTAGAAGGGAAAAGAAACTGGACTAAAAAAATCACTGGATGTGTTTAATAGCATATTGGAGAAGGTGGAAGAGTCAAAAGATTTGAATAGAGATTAATAAAAATAATCTAATCTGAAGAACAGAGAAAAAATGAAAACAAATGAGCAAAGCCTAAGATGTAATGTAAAATTGATTTAAAACACATGTAACTCAAGTTCTGGAATAAGGGGAGCAGGAAAATGGATGAAAAAGAATTATCAGAAAAAATAATATCCTGAAATTTACAAAATATGATGAAAAACACTACCACTTAGATCAAAGAATCTCAGCAAGCCTCAAATATGAAAAACATAAATTCATCATAATAGAGTCACCATTATAGTCCAACTGCTGAAAGTAAACATTAAAAGAAAACAATGAAAGCAGCCAGACAAAATAGACATTGTACATATTGAGGAAACAACACAAATGACAGACTTCTCTTTAGAAACAATGGAGGAAAGAAGAAAATGGAAAGTTACCATTAAATTTCTGAAAGAATAAAAGTTTCTTTTAAAAAAAAGGTGAAAATGAATGATATTTTCAATAAGCAAAAGCTGTTACCTGGGGACTTGAACTATAAGAAAAGTAATTTCCTTAAAATAAAATTATTACAAAACACAATTATCTTTCTTAAACATTATAATATGGGTTTCATAACATAAAATTTGAAAATATGATAGCTCACATGATGGGATTGAGTAAATAGAATTACACTGTTGCAAAGTGTTACATACATTGAGATATGTGAAGTACAATGTGTCAGGTATGATGAGTTAATAGAAAAGTGTTAAATTATTAACTCTGAACAATTTTTTAAATAAATATTTTATTTTAGAATAAAGAGTACAGAGCTGTCCAAAATACCCCACATTCATTTTCCCCATTGGTACATTTGTTATAACTAATTATAAGTAAGAATATAATAGCACTAATCAAGTGGAGTGTTAAAATATACCCCATTGTTCAAATAGAAACAATGAAAATGAGCAAGAGAGAAATGTAAAGGGGAAAGGGAAAATATTAAGCAAATAGCAAGATGATAGGTTTAAGCCCAACCACATCAATGAGTACATAAAATGTACAAAAACTCATCACCCCAATCAAAAAGCAAAGAGTGCATTGACTGAATAAAAATGCAAGACCTATCTATGTTGTTTTTAGAAGAAACAAGCATTAAATATAAATAAAGCACTGGAAATGCAAGAATGATGCAGTATCTATATCAATATAAGACAAACTAGATTCCAAGTCAAAGATTATTACAACAGAGAAAGAGAGATATTTAATAATGATTAAAGGGTTACTTTGCAAGGAAGACACAATTCTCCTGAGTATATATGGCCTAATAATATGGTTTCAAAATTCATGATGAAAAGTTGACAGAATTAAAGTAAGAAATGGCATATCTACAATCATACCTCAAAATTTTTAACAGGTCCTTCTCTCCATAATTGATAAAATTATAAGCAAAACTCAGAAAGGATATAAACAACACTCTTTCAAAATAAATCCTGAGCAAGATTTTTGGGTGCATGATGCTTACTCAAGATCAATACCTGTGAATGGAAAAAGAAAAAAACAGAATTGGTAAGTACAGAAGTCAAATTGTGATGCAGGTCTCACAAATTATCACTAACACTCTGAGGAGCTCTGGAGAAAATATTTCCTGCCAGAGTTGCCCACATTAGGCTGAAGCAACTGGACTTTTATACACACACCTCTCTTAGTTACTGAATGTGAGCTTCTCTAGGTAAATCGTGACCTTGGGTGGGGTGGCTTTCTGCAGCTGAGGCAGACTGAAGGAACTGTCATCTAAATTCTCTCTGGTGATCATACTTCCAGCAGCTGGGTCGCAAGTTCTTACTTGAAAGGGAAACTGGGCCCCACACCTCCATGTCTACCGCAAATACCATGAACCAACTTGACCTAATTTACAGTTATAGAGCACTACACCTATCAATAGCAGGAAAACATTCTTTCCAAGTACACATGAAAAATATAAAACAAGAAGATGGTAGATTTAAATCCAACCATATGAATAATTACAAGATAGACCATTAGATCATTAAATGTCTCTATAAATTTTATAACATTAAAATCTTACAATATTTGTTCTCTGATAATAACTGAATTAAATAATAAAGTAAGACCAAAAAAGATAACTTAAACTGCCCAAATATTCAGAAATTAGATGAAACACTTCTAATTCACCAATGGGACAAAAAATATTATATAAAGGAAGTTTAAAAATATATGAAATTAAATTACAATGAAATCAGAACATCAAAAATTTAAGAATAAAACTAAAGCACTGAAGAGCAGAAAATTTATACTTTAACTTTATGTTCAAAAAGAAGAAAAAGTCTTTTTAAAAAAAGATTTATTTATTTATTTCTGCCCCGCCCCCCCTCATTGTTTTGTGCTTGCTGTCTGCTCTCTGTGTCCTTCTCTGCTTGTCTTCTCTTTAGGTGGTACCAGGAACCTATCCTGGGACCTTCTGGAGTGGAAGAGAGGCTTTCAATCTCTTGTGCCACCTCAGCTCCCTTGGTCTGCTGCATCTCTTATTTTCTCTCCTCTGTGTCTCTTTTTGTTGTGTCATCTTCCTGCACCAGCTTTCCATGCAGGCCAGGACTCCATGCAGGCCAGCTCTCCTGTGAGGACCAGCACTCCTGCATGGGCCAGCATTCCACGTGAGCCAGCACTCTGAGTGGGCCAGCTCTCCACTCAGGCCAGGTCACCGTGTGGGCCACCTTGCCTTTCACCAGAAGGCCCCAGGAATCGAACCCTGGACCTCTTACATGGTAGATGGGAGCCCAATCTCTTGAGCCACATTGGTTTCCTGAAAAAGTCTTAATATCATAATTTAAATTTGTAATTGAGAAATTCTCTTTTAAGAAATAAACTTTGTTAGTTATAGAGATGAACAATTACACCTTTGCTTGCATTGCCATTTATTATTTATCAGAATTCATATTGTTATATGATTATTGACATTTGTATTTCTTGTTTGGTGAATTGTCTATTCACATGAATCAGATGGTCTTGATTGTGCACAAGCCAAAGAAGCAAGGGATTCATATATTCAAAACTCTTTATACAATACAATACAACAAAACTTGTTGTATAAGCAACAATATTCATTAATATTTGTAAATGCAAGATGTCAAGTAAGGCTGTGCTATGTCAATAGGCTATTATCCACATTATTTTAATCAAGGTTCTTAGTTAATGAGGTCTTTATGGGTTCCTGAAGACTACAATAAGCACAATATTGATCTTATGTGTAAACTGAAATCTGCCTGACAAATATGCTTTGTGCATTTTTTCATGGAGGTGCTTCCATTTTTTCTTGCAACACACAAAAACAAAACTGTTCATGGGATGGAAATAAGTCACATTTCCAGAATTCTGGATTAAGTAGACCAGTCTAATTACAGAGAACAGTTAAAAAACAATCCCTGAACAGTTATTTGAGGAACACATAAATTAACTCCACAATTCAACGTGCAGTTTTCTGTCATTAGTGTTTCTATTTCTCCATTTCTTAGAGCCCAGACATGTCAGTTATAAAATATCTTTCAGTTTATAAGAGCAAGTAAGACTATTTCAGCAGATATGGTGGCTAAAGAGAACACAATTACCTCTTTCATTTTGCATCTCCGGTGAGTATTATGGGAAGTAAAACTGAAATCAGATGTCAAAACTCTGTAAGAAGAGTGCTTCAAAGTGTTTTGCTAATATCAGGATAATCTATAAAGAATATCTTCCCCGGGGGTTGCCATCAAAATAGGACAGGTTTCCCAGGCTTTCACCACCTTCTAAGTCCAAAATTTGATTGAACTGTACTATTACTATCAAAGACTAACCCATGTTGGGTCTCAACCAAGAATATATAGAAGCAAAGTTGCCCTAGATCCTTAGTTAAATTTGGGTGGACAGTCCTAAAATGCCTGTCTATTACTATTTGATAAGTATTACTATTTGATAAGCCTGATTCATTTTAGTAAATATGGAGTAATATGGAGAAAGGGAAGGTAAAAGTGTAAAAACAGCATACAAATATTCCCTCTAACTTTACAGTCACATTTGATTGCCCAAGGTGGTATTATTTGCCAGAGGCCATGCTAGAATTGAGGAATAAGAAAGCAAGCAAGCCTTACTGGGCAAACTTTTCCACCAAATAAATTTGGGGGGTCATAGTCTAGGAAATATACCATTTATTGGTTTGATGATAATGACTAATGTGACAATTCAGATGAGGTTCCTATAAACACATGTTTTTAAACACACATGGAGGTACTTTTCTATGAACATATGGAGCCAGAATAAAAGAAAGATTGGGGATTTACCGAAGCTTTATCAATGACCCGTAAGTATAGCCTTCAATGTCCCACACTGTCTTAGACCTGTGAGAAAAAAATAAAAGCGATTTTTTTTCATGCCTTGTGGCAGTGAGTAACTTAGGTAGCAGTACGTAATTCAAGGACATTCAATAACACACAGCACTTTTTCCTATAATAAACTTCAGTAGATATAGAAATTTGCTCATTAATCAATCATAATCTCAGTGGAACAGTGTGTCTTGGGAAGTCCGCCCCCTGCCCCTTCTTTTTAACAAGATATGTTCATAAAGAAAATGGAAAATTATAACAACTTGAAAGAGGCCTGCCATATAATAAGAAGCAATGCTTAGAGTTTGTCATTGCAATATCATCAATTTATACATTACTGTTCACTAAAGGAATTAAGCAAGCAACACATTTTTTTCCCTCACATTCTCACAGCTCAATTGGAGTTAGGGATAAGGACAGAATCCGATTTATGTGACCTCTGATCAGACTGTCCAGGAAGACAGCATAGGGTGTCCTGCTTTAAAAAGGCGAGCAGGTCATATATTCAAAGCTTGCTGTCAATGAAATGAAATGCCGTAAGTTATTTTTTGCCCTCCCCTCAGTTAGGTGAGTTTATTGAGCTTATTGATTAAACTGTTTTCCATCTTCCTCTCTGGGTTCTGTGCAGGTAGCAAAGTGCACACAGAATCTATAAGTTGAAACTTCAAATGTTAAAGTAGATAGTTGAAGGGAGAGTTAGTTTTTTCCAATAATGCAAAGCAATTCAGTTTTGGATGCACATTACCCGAATCTCTTTAATGCTTCTCTGTATTTACGCAATTAGTGTAGGCTTTTAAAAATATTGCTCCATATGGATTCTTAGCCTTTTAAAAAAATCTGGACTGTCTACTATTTTATTTTAAGTAAATCAAGGACAGGGAAACAGTATTTTCTTTTGTATTACAGTACAAAATCTCTTATAGTTTACTCACAAATTGTGACAAATTAAAATGACAATTTAATCCCCCATTTTAGTCACTGGACCTCATAGGTTTCTCTCTCTCTCTCTCTCTCTCTCTCTCTCTTTCTCTCTCTCTCTCTCTCACATGCAAACACACATAATATACACACAAATAGTACACATACATATTTGCTATGTAGAGAACATATATTATATAAGAAAGAGCAGGAAAGTTTTATTAAATCAGATCTTAAAAAGGCATAGATTTTTATTTTCTTTCTGACCATATATCTGGCTTTCAAAATGTCATTTAACTATGGCTATTGACAATTTATCCTGTATAAGTAATGAAGAATGCAGATATCAATTTTCAAATATATTTTTTTATTTATTTTTAAAAGATACTTATATTACATAAAATGCTACATAAAAAAAATATAAGGGATTCCCATATGCCCCACTCCCCACACCTCCCACTTTTCTCCACATTAGCAACTTCTTTCATTAGTGTGGTACATTCATTACGATTGATGAACACATTTTGAAGCATTGTCACTAAGCATGGATTATATTTTACATTGTAGTTTACACTCTCTCCCACTCAAATGCAGATATCAATTTACCAGCAATATATGTCTAAGGAAAATAAAATTTTAAGAGGAATGTGTATGTGTAAAAGGAATGATAAAAAATATTTTAGAAAGATTTCCAAGACAAAGTTTTACCCAGAAAGGACATATTTCTTTCCTTTCATTTTAGAGAGTTAACAGCAATTAATATTCTCATTCAACTCAATTCAGTTGAACAAATAAGTACTTCTTTGTATCAGATTCTGACAGTAGATAGATATTGGAAACAGAGAAATAAATAAAACATAGTCTGCCCTCTAGTTGCTTAGAGTAGTCCAAAAATAAATTTGAATATACTGTTAATATATCTTTGGCTTCAAGTTACCAATTTCACTCTTTTGTAGTTGTTTTTTATCTGAAATTTACACTGAAACATAACCATTTGCTAACTCTGCTACATATAGTAAATATCAATAATCTATATTCAGGCATTGTCTAAAAATGTGATTTGTCCATTTTCTGATCTCAATAATATGTGGGTGTTTGGATTTGATTCTGACACAGTAGATCAGAAAACAATAAAGCTGCATCTTCAACTCTGCTGTTACTGGTGTTCACCAGTAGATAAGGCTGCTGACTAAATTAGCCAACAAAGTGTCAACTGGGGGATAGGCTGAGGCGGCATACTGTTGTGCTTTGCTCACCAGTTTACCGAAGGCAGGTTGCTTTTGGCCATGGTGGACTAATTGGCTCAAGAGTTAATTTTGTTATTATTTCAATGGGTTTGCTTAAAGAATAGGGGTGATAATCAGTCAGATAAAAATGGCTCCTATTTATGATCCAGAATAGATTTACAGTTATCCAAGTAAATAATGAGATCTCTATTCTTTTCTGAGATGCCATGATTAAGATAGCATCTTCAAAATAACCAAAAATAAGGAGAAATAATAACCAGGATAAATAAAACTTTATATTTATTCAATTGAGTTGTGATGAAAGTAGAACTGAGGATGTCTATGACAAATTATTTCCCTTATAACTTCAATAAATATTTTATATCATGAAACACTACACTGCATCTTCAAAGAAGTGAGAATTCCTCACTGCTCCATATAAACCTTACATTTATTTCCCATGGATTATCCTACAAAAATTTTCAGGAATACTAAAATCATCTTGTAAAGCAAAGTGGAATGTTTTGTTTGACATCTCTTATGGACAGAATTCCTAGATAATAAACTGTAAACATACTTTTTAATTTATAATTTTAATTCAAAATGGTTCCTCATGGATGACTATTCAAATGGAGTCAAAACTATCAGTAGAGCAGGATGCAGTAAGTATTTATGGCTCTATTCAGAGGTAAATGACTGAGAAACTGTTTTCAGGACAAGTACTATGTTTGGCTTGAATATTATAACTGCAACAAGTAGCTATAGAATGTACTTGCTGTGCTATCATTAATTCATGTGGTCAAAATAAGTGCAGAGTCAGCAGATAAGTGCAGCCCAAAGCCTAACTTTCATAACTCTGGTAATGTGGTAATGACCAGTGGGGTACACAAATATCTCCGAGCCACATGATTGTGGTGATTTCGGAGTGCTCAGTTCTGGTGGACCATTGCCCATCCCACTAAATCAGCATTCACAGCACTTTGCACATATGGCGCTGTTGGAGTTCAGGGGGAGACTAAGATTCTGCTAGCTTGGGGGCCAAGTCACTCTTAACCTCCATAAAAGGCATCTCCTTAAAGAACAGGGCAAAGGTCACTGCAGCTCATGCCAAGTGTGAAAATGAGAACTACAGACAGGAAACACTGTTCAGATGTTGTAGGCTGTGTAGGCCTGTTTTATGTCTGCTCTGAGCGTTCTACCAAAGACACACTCACCATGCCTGTTTATATGAGGTCAGTGGCCAAATGGGTCCAGACATTAAAAGCAGGGGAAATGCAGGGGCTAATCAGGCATTTCTTGTTTCAGTGGTATGACATGAAATACTGCAATAGGACATTGTGTGATTGGAATTGTGACTGTGATGTGTAGCTGTGGGTTGTAGATTGAGTGTTCAACATTATGCATATGTGATACTGAGGCAGGCTGGAGCATGACTGTATAACTACTTACCCCCAAGTCACTCATAAAATTGAGATGTGTATCTCTTGAGAATACCAGGGAGCAAAAACTGTAAATAAAATAAATGATCAATGTGTCTGAATTAATGAGCATACATTAGGATCATATATAACTTGAGGAAATAGGAAAATAGCACAACTGAGATTTCCATGAGTAATAGGGAGAAACAGGGGAGGTTATTTTTATTATCTAATTTGTAAAAATAAAAGTCTCCAATTTTTCAAAGTTTATAAAAGAAAAATATACACAGATTCCAAAAATGGTTGTGTGTGGCAAATGTGGAAAATCACTCTGTGGGGAAATACATTTCACACGCACACGAACACATCGAAATGGTTATAGGTAAAAATTGAAATAAAAACCACATTTATATGGCAGGTTTTTTTTTCAGATAACTTTTCTTCATTAAGCTCAAAATTATAATCAGCTTGGTGAGTAAACCAATATCATGTTTTCTGTGGTTTGAAGAACCAATTTTGTCCCAGTCTATCCATAACAATACTACACATTCTTAATCTCCACTCAATACACTTTCAACTGCATGGCGTTTTTCTTTCTTTTTTTCCTTCCTTCCTTCCTTCCTTCCTTCCTTCCTTCCTTCCTTCCTTCCTTCCTTCCTTCCTTCCTTCCTTCCTTCCTTCCTTCCTTCCTTCCTTCCTTCCTTCCTTCCTTCCTTCCTTCCTTCCTTCCTTCTTTCCTTCCTCCCTCCCTCCCTCCCTCTCTTCCTTCCTTCCTTCCTTCCTCTGACACGTGGATTTAAGAAAATTTTTAAAAATAAAAAGCCATTATTTTCCTCTTTTCAAAAATATGAGCTTGGAATTGGGGGATGTGGAGAGAAAAGGGACTTAAAATGTAAATGAAAGATGAAAAAACAACTGCAGTGTCCACCTTGTAGATCGGTCTGAATTAGGAAAATACACTTTCAGCCATGCCTTCCACTGATGACCAAGCAGAGAAGCAGGGATGCGATGCATATGATATTTTAGGAAACAATGTGTCTCAAAATACTACAGCCATACCCTGAAGTTGTCAGGAACAGATACAAATGTATTAAAAATTATTATCCAGTCCACAGACTTCTGAAATATGTATGTATTTTTGTGAGAAAAAAGGCTGGCCGTGCAGTATTATAATGAGAGACCATAAATTAGGTAAAAAACAAAGGGTAGTCAAACTAAATTGAGATTATAAGAAGTAGTCATTTTGTAAAATTTGATATGGTAAGGTAGTATCCTCCCTTTCTTCCCCATCTTTCCAAATTTCCATCACCCTCAATATATCCAGCCTGGTGTGTCTGAAGATTTATTTAATTTCTTTATGATTTGGATTTATACCTTTTGTCTGCCATAAACATCCTTGATCCTTGGATGCATTAAGAAATGAATTTCATATCATTATTTATATTATATATATATCTTGCTATTTATCTTTATACTTTATTCAAAGAAGAGAAATAAAGACATTGTGCATTACACTATATACTACTAAATCATAGGTAGTTTTAAATATATGCATATCTGTCTGTATCTGTGTATTTATACATAATTTGTTGTATACTTTTATTTTAACTCTTTGAAGCAACAGATTTTTGTAGGAAAATCAACCTTAAAAATCATCTCCTCAAAACCTTTATTTTACGAATAAGGTAAGTGAAGTCAGGATAAGTGAAGTGAAGTGTTTGGCATGAGATCACCCACCTTGTTAATATCAGGGAAAGCACTGGGATTCATGTCCCCTATATCCTTGACCAGGGTTCTTTCCACCATGCCATATTACCTGAGCTTCATTCAAGTCAGAACATATTTGGAACAGTTCCATTCATTGTGGACAAGCATTTCTATTACTATTTCTTTCAGCTTATGGTTAAATCAGAGAATACTAGCCAACTACAGAAACCTAAATAATTACTTTGAACCAATCAAGATAAAGTCAACAACTTCTTTATAAACAATAATTTGAGTTTACTATGCTTTTTTGGTTTCAAAATATATTTCAAGTTCAATTGAAAAATATTGAATTTATATAGATAACAATTTTGCCTATTTTTAGGGATTGAATCTTGTTCCCTACAAGAGGCATCTTCAGGTCCCCAAACCTTGGTCCTGTGGGTGTGAACTTATTTGTATATAGGGCCTCTGAAGATGATATTAGTTAGTAACTAAATGAGGGTGGGTCTTAATTCATTAAATATGAATGAATTTTTTGTAAGCAAAGGAAATTGAACACGAAAAAAGAAAGCCATGGGAGTAGCCAGAAGCTGGAAGTCTACAGAACCAGAAAAGGAGGTGGAAGATGCTGCAGGTGCATTAGCATGTGAGAGAAAAGTCAAGGAACCCCAAGGATTGCCAGCCAGCTAGAAGATACTGACTCCACAAAGAAGCAAGCTGTTTTGGTCAGCCACAGAAGTGCCTTTTGAAATACACCAAAGATTGGTCGGTCTTTATAAAGGGTATTTATTTGGGGTAGAAGCTTACAGTTACCAGGCCACAAAGCATAAGTTTCTTCCCATACCAAAGTCCACGTGTTGGAGCAAGATGGCTGCCGACGTCTCCAGGGTTCAGGCTTCCGGATTCCTTTGTTTCCGGGGCTGCGTTTCTCTCTGGGCTTAGCTTCTGTTTCCTTCACGAGTTCAGCTGTAGACCATGAGGCTCTCTATGCTTTGTGTCTCTCCACAAGGCCAGCTGTAGAATCTCGGGCGAACGGCTCACTCCAACATCAGAACTGCTTCTCAAATCTCCTTCTCCAAATCTCCTGCTTCTCTCAATCTGCTTCTCTCAATCTGCTTTTCTCAATCTGCCTGCCCTGCTGCCTCTTGTCTAGCCTTTTATACTTGAGACCACACCCACTGAGGGGTGGGACTCAACTTCTCACTGACGTGGCAGTTAACGCCCTACTCATAACTTAATCATGCCCAGATGAACAGATTAGTTTACAAATATAATCTAATCTATATTTTTGAAATTCATAATTAAATCAAACTCAAACCATTACACAAGCCTTCTAGACTCTGAAATTGTGTGCCAATAAATTCCTGTTTTTAAGCCAACATGTTCTATGGTATTTGTTTTGCAGCTAAGAAACTCAGGCATCTATTACAATTATATTTTGTCTATCTTAAAATGTATGGCTTGAGGAATATTGGTACCTTTGACATCGTTCTGGGAACAATTAGGGTGACTTAAGGTATGACAACATTTTTACTATGTAATAAAGAGATGTACCTATCTCCACCTGGTGAAGTCAATTAAGTGCCTTCTGAGAGTCACAAAGATGAGTTCAAAGATGACAGAAATACAATCATGCAGAATTGATTCTATAATGCTTCCAGTATCAACAATCCAACAAGCTAGTTAGCATTTTCATCAGTGACCTAAGTGATGTCTTAGAAGCTCATTAAGTTTGTTGTTTGTAGAAGCCAGAAAGGATGCTCCAGAGAGGAGGTACTTATTTTTTCCCTGGAACTTGGGTTCAGAATTTAAAATAAGCTTGAAGTAAACAGGAGCATATTTTAAAATTAGAATATACATAAGAAAACGTAGGGAGCAGAACATATCAAAGAGAGTTATACATAAAAAATCTCAAAGTATTAACTATATAGAAAAATACAATATGGATTTATATACAGGGGAATAACATGCTGTTATTACTCCTACTATAGAAACCATCAGAATAATTCAACCAGAATAAAATAATGATCAGAAAAGAACATTTTGAGCTGCAAAATTCAAAAGAGGCCTCCATCTTTCTATGTGTCTTCCTAGTCTTTGATTTCTATGCAAAGCTTTTACTTTACTAAATTAAAGGCATGCAAATATCAGCCTGAAGTCAGTATGGCTCCAAAAAGCAGACTTTTGTGAAAAACAAACCTGAAATGACAGAAAGGAAAATCCAATTAAGTGCAATGCATTGGATTACTTTTATGGATGTCTGTCATCTCTCATCTCTATTAGACACACCCTGGTTCCCCTTAAGTAAAAGACATGTATTTATTTTCATGGATAACTTAGGTGGGTGATAGAAATTACATCAATACTTTGATAAGTAGCTATACAAAGCATTATAACAACAGAGCAAAAAACTGAATTAAAAAGATTCAGTTACTTTTTTAAACAACTTTGGGTTTCACAGTCATTCCACTGTTACCAGCACTTTGACTATTGTTTCATATTAACTGTCTAATTGTATGGTGCAGTTTTGATTTTTTAACAATCCTTATCTTTAGTAGCTTCCCCTGATTCCAGTATCTCCTTCAGATGACTAGAAGAATTCACCGTACTCTATGATCCTAACTTCCAATAATGCCTGTGGGAGGATCTGGGGCAGTCTAAAAGCCCCCAGCGTTTAATGGGGTAGAACAGCAGCCCAAGCAGCAGCCGGAAGCCTCTCAAGTTATGCTGATGATTGACAGCCACAGTGGCATGGCTCCGCCTCTCCCCTTCCCCTCCCCTCCCTGCTGCAGTGCAGCTCCACCTCTCTCCACCCCTCCCCTTTCCCCCATAGTACAACTCCGCCTCTCCCTGCCTGCAAGAAGCTGCCTGGCCATATATGGGCACAAAACCTGCCTCCACCAATCGGAGGCTGACTGGTCGCATTCCAGCCTTCACCAATCAGAGGCTGCCTTGTCACACGCCAGCCTCCACCAATCGGAGGCCGCCCAGTTGTGCTTCCCCATTTGTTGTTTGCCTCCACCAATTGGGAGCTGCTCTGTTGCACTCCCTCCTCCCCTTACCCCCACATGTTATAAGTAGCAGCGTTTTTCTAATAAAGTTAGACTTTGTCGCCCAGCCTCGTCTCCGGAGTCTGCGTGTGTGCTCCG